>CM033998.1:10418169-10489094 GCA_019603395.1 Cyrtorhinus lividipennis | reverse complement strand
ATGACATGGATTGCGTTCGCCGTGGAATTTCCAAGAATTTTGTATTTCATGCCGTATAGACCGTTGACATCCCTATATTTGCAATATTTTGATGGATATTATTTGTGTATACCTAGTGATGCAATTTTCTATTATTTCCTAGCAATAAAAATGATAGCGATAGTAGATTCTTTGAGTTAGTGGAACGACTAGTCAGATTTGTTTGAAGGGTAGTTAATGTCAGGTTTCAGCTTTCTAGGTCCCTTCGCCACTCACGGTAACGGATCATTTCCGAAAAGAAGCATTTCAACATATTTCATATGCAGGGGCCCATTCAAAAGCGTAGTAGATAACATGGCTGGTTGCGCGCTCTTCTTGAAATATTGATATTTGAAAAAAGTTTGACAAGCCCATTACTATATATTACTGGTTGTAAATTTTTAAGTTTCTCAAAAATAATCAATAGATAATTAAAAATCGCTCGTCTGTGTGCGCTCAGAGTTTGTGCACGTGCGCGCCAAAGATGGTTATACGATTCATTACATAAGACGACCCAAAGGCAACACCGAAATTATACTTTTTCCCAAAGTTTAGAACGTGGAAATCTTGATACTGTGAAGCTCCCTCACCTCAAAATGCTCAATTTGGACCTCAGAATTGAGTTATGTTCAATTCCACGCTGTTTTTTCTACTGTATTACCGATATGAGCCGTTGCTCCTTCCCTTGTTGAACTCACGAGCGTCAGGTATGAAACAGTGTGATTCTGCTGACTTACCTAATAGTTGCGAGACGGTACCTAGTTCATTGATGACTTAGACGTCACCCAATGCCGAAGTCGTAGTCGATTGTATGTTTTCTGAAGGGTTATTCGTTGAGAAATAATCTGATGGATAATATGTAATCATGCCATTGGGCATCATTACATAAGTTCTTCATTCAAGGAATAACCAACCAGAACAAAAGGAACTGACTTTCAGATTCATACGCTAGGCTCTGCGCTTTGGCTGTAATTTTCTTGCTACTCTGATTGGTCTTGAGTTTGCAATATACCACTGTACCTAAATTTGTTTTCCAATAACCATTGGCATTTTTAGAAGTGACAGGGCAAAATGATAGTAACTAGTATATTTGACTTATCTAACCACCTCAGAATACAGCCATTCAGGGGCGTAGATTCAGGGGTAGGTTTATTCGAAGAATAAAAATCCTCAGCTTACCACCTGATTTTCTCAATGTGGTAGGTAGGTAATCGATAGTTTAGGAGCCCAAAGTTGAAAGGTTATGCTTATATGAAGGAAGGTTCTGTATTTGTGCGTGGAATTTATTCTTTTTTTAGCTACTTTCCCCTTCAAAAATGGATAGCTGTTGCCTGAATTGTTACTTGCTTCCAATTGCATCAGATCGTTCCAAAAATATTCAAAAACACTGTCCACTACCACCAGATATCAAAATTTCGCAGCACCACCCCATGAAGTAGTTGAAAATGATAATCAGACGCCTAAAATCCCGAATAATATCATTAGATATAGGTAGGTAGGCACCTGTTTTGACCCGTACCTACCTCCAGTGATCATCAATCTGTCTGGAACCCATCTCGATGGATTCAGCGTCCAAAATTTAGTGAAAAATAATAACCCTCACGTCAAGATCGCCGAAAATCTTGAAAATCAATTTTTTCAACCCCCCCCCCCCCCCCCCCCCCTCGAATTTGATCCGATCAGCCCTGCACACCGGATATACCTACCTCATCCGACTTCTGACTTAGAAAATAGAGAGAATCGCGCATGTACCGTACAGGGAACATTTATATAGTCGAATTCATATCTTTTAATCTGTCAATAATCCTAATAATGTTACGATGTCAAACATGATTCCTACCTAATTTACCAATAAATAAAACTTTACACGATTTTACATTAAATTTTTTTCTCAAATATTGGCTGTGATTAGGGTTTGCCGTTTTAGCAACCTGGGTCTTATGTGAATTGCAGTTTCAACGTCTCCACTGTATCTCGTCAAATAATTTCTCTGAATCTGAATTTAAGCCACCATTAGTTCACATACATTTATATTAGTAGGTATGTAATCGGTTATAGGATCGTTACGCTTATTCTATGAAACAATAAACACAAATCAAACATTCCAATTTGCCTACGACGAGTTTAGTGTTTTTCTTACGGACGAACAATAATAAGTTATGGCACGAAATCCCCGGAACTAAATCGTCACTTTTTACAAAAATCGCCTTTATAAGTGTCGATTTTTCCTCAAGATCGACGTTTGGTTCAATCTGGACGAATGTAACAGGTCACATGATCGTACAAGGCATAGCGCAGCAGACGGGAAGGCAAACAGGGACAACCGCTTTTCCGGAGGATTCCGTGTGTTTGCTTTTGCTTTTTGCTTCGTATTCGTATTTGGCCATCGCTTTGTATTTACTGCCACCCTCCTGAAAAAAATGAAAAGTGTCGTTACACAACGGTTGCGTACATACTACGTAAATTAAAACGTTATTTAGAGCGACATTAAAAACGCTGCAAATTCTTTCACACGGGTTGGTTATTCCTCGGACCAGGCGCATGGAGACTCATTTCTTCAACATGGGGAAAATGGAAACAGCGGGTGTGGTGGGTCCCAGACCAATTCCAATCGATTCAGCGTCCAAAACTTAGTGGAAAATGATACCCAACACGCATAGGTACCAGAAATCTTGAAAACACATATATACAAAATGGGGAGATACACACCTATTTTGACCCACCATTTCTTCCAGTGTGTGCCAATCGTTCTGGAACCCTCTTCATTGGATTCAGCGTCCAAAATTCAGTGGACAATTATACCCCACACGCCTAGGTACCAGAAATCCCGAAAACATATTCAAAATGGGTAATGAATACCCAATTTGACCCATAACTTCTTCCAGTGGGTGCCAATCGTTCTGGGACCTATTTCATTGGATTCAGCGTCCAAAATTTAGTGGAAAACACCCGTACTCGCCTAGATCGCCCAAAATCTCGAAGATCCATTTTTCAAAAAACATATTTTCACCCCTACCCCGCCCAAATTTGGTCCAATCGGGCTGAAAAGTTTCGAGGACCGTCCTAGGCCGGGAAAAGACCCCTGACCCAAATTTCAGATTTTTAGAAAATTTTCTACAACCAAAAACGGCGCGGACGGCGTATGGCGGACCGACATTTTGGTTTTTGGTTGGTTATTCCTTCAATAATCAACCTATGTTTTCATGCAAATGGTCAACCTCTCCGATTTGGCTCAAATTTTTTTTCTGGACGTTTCATGGTGTCTAGATCAAAAAAGGTCAATGTCCATCCGTCCATTGTCCGCGGCGTTTTCGGTTGTAGAACATTTTCTAAAAATCTGAAATTTAGGTCAGGGGTCTGTTTCCAGCCTAGAACGGTCCTCGAAACTTTTCAGCCCGATCAGACCAAATTTGGGCGGGGTAGGGGTCAAAATGTGTTTTTTGAAAAATATATATTTTGAGATTTTGGGCGATCTAGGCGAGTAGGATATCATTTTCCACAAAATCTTGGACGCTGAATTCAATAAAGTGGGTCCCAGAACGATTGGCACCCTTCGAAAGAAGTAATGGGTCAAATTGGGTATATATTACCCATTTTGAATATGTGTTTTCGGGATTTCTGGTACCTAGGCGTGTGGGGTATAATTTTTCAATAAATCTTGGACGCTGAATTCAATGAAGTGGTCCCTAGAACGATTGGCACCCACTGGAAGAAGTAATGGGTCAAATTGGGTATATATTACCTATTTCGAATATGTATTTTCGGAATTTCTGGTACCTAGGCGTGTGGGGGTACCATTTTCCATTAAATTTTGGACCCTGAATCGATTGGAATGGGTCTGGGACCCGCCACACCCACTGTTTCCCCCATTCGAGGAATAACCAACCCGTGTGTAATAATTTGCAGGGTTTTTATCTAGACACCATGAAACGTCCAGAAAAAAATTTGGGCCGAATTGAAGAGATTGACTTTTTGCATGAAAACATAGGTTGATTATTCAAGGAATAAACAACCAAAATGGAAGAGGAGAGGGGTTCAGAAGGGAATGATAGGAAATGGAACGATTGTTTACTAGACGCTCTACGCCTATGTACCAATAAATCCCCAATACTCACTTGGGAAATACAAAGGTATGCACCCATTTTGGTGGAAAATGATACCCCACACGCCTAGTTCGCCGAAAATTTCGAATACCTATTTTTTAAACAATACATTGTGACATCTACCCCTCTAAATTTGGTCCGATCACGCTGAAAAATTTCGAAGACCAACTGAAACCAAAAATAAGTCACTGACCGAAATTTCAGATTTTTAGAAAAATTTTCAACTCCAAAAACGGCTAATGGCGGACGGACATTGTACTTTTTGGTTGGTTATACCTTGAATAATCAACCTGTTTCCCAGCAGTAGGTCAACTGCTCCAATTTCCCCCAGAATTTGACAGTTTGCCTTTCAAATGTCCAGAAAAAACCTTGGACCAGGAGCATGGATACTCATTCTAATCGATTCAGCGTCCAAAATTTCGTGGACCGATTGGCACCCAACGGATGTAATTATGGTTCGAAATGGGTAGGTATCTATCTATTTTCTTTCCCCCGTTTTGTACATGCTCCTGGTTTGAGATACGTCAACAAATGCCTTCTTCAATACCAATGAAGATTTGATTATAGCCTTTCCATATATCTTGGACCCAGCTTTTCACATTTTTAGTTAATTTGTCTATCACATCTGAAAGCGACGCAGTTACATCTTACAAACTCATTAGCGAAAAGGTACAATGGATTCATATAGGGGAAAACTGATACCACGAGATTTCACGAAGTAGATACTCTAAATAGTCGTTGAGAATTCCATGTATTCTTAGGGGGTTTCTCCACTAGTCTTTTTATTCGATTTTTTGGCAGAAAACGTTTGAGAGATTATTTGAAGTTTTGTTTTTCTGGTAGGAGATCACTCAGATTGTGCACAAGGTGTTGTGCAGTTCCCAAAAATTATAAATAGCCCAAAAGTGTAAAAACACGATTTTTCGGGGTTTTCTAATTTTCAAAAATACGATTTAGGACCTTCTATATAAATCAATATGGTACACTTGTGATAAGAATGAAAACTCCTGAAGGATTGTGGTGGGAGGAATGGGGTGAAGGAGGGGGAGGGGGGAGGGGGAGGGAATAAGCCACAGGCGCACCGAGGAAAGCCCATATTCGCGTTGTAGCTATAGTCATTACCTGTTTTTCCATCATGCTCTCTTCTTTCTTGGTGAAGAGTTCCACTCCAGGTGGGTAGTAAACAGGAGGCCCTGCAACTCCTCTGCTTTCTTCTCGTTCGATGAGCTTTTCATTTTCGGCTTCCTTCGCTTTTTCATGTTCTCTCGAGCTCTGTCGAACAATCGATTTCGTTATGTACGGCTCAGGGGTCGTGGGCGTGGCTGGACCGTGGCCGTTGCTTACAGGATGGTGCGGACCACCGTTGCTGTTGGTGTGCGTGTGCGAGGACGTGTGATGCGAAGTGTAGCGATTCACGTTGGTTTCCGAGTATCTGTCATGATGCACCGGGTAGCCTCTGTCAGGCTGTAGAAACAAATAGAATAGTTAGAGCAGGAAGTTTTAAACCTGCAGTAACAGTTTTCAGTGTTGCAAGATGTTTCAATCTAAAAATACCGATACTGCGGCGAAAAAAATCCACACAAAATGTGTTTCTCAGAAAATGGATTTTCGAGATTTTTGGTGATCTAGTCGAGTGGGGTATCATTTTCGACTGAATTTGGGACACTGAATCCAGTGATACGGGTCACGGAACGATCGACGCCCACCGGAAGAGGTTATGGGTCAATATGGGTATCTATCCACCTATTTCGATAGTTTTTGAGATTTCTGGTACCTAGGCATGAGAGGCACCATTTTTCATTGAATTTTGTACGCTGAATCGATTGGAATTAGTCTCTATGCTCCTGGTCCAAGGAACAAACAACCCCTGTGGAAGGACTAGCTGCGTTTTCCTACAACTTTCTACAGTGACTAAAAATCTCGAAAATCCATTGTTCGAAAAACACATTTTAAGCTCTCAGCTCCGTTCGTGAGTTTTACAAAAAATATATAAGACTGTGAGGGCTCTTGCAGCCACAAGTAAACATTTTTTGCGTCATTGAGGTTGTGGTGCAACTGTCTATGTTTAACCACCTCATGAAGGAGCTTGATTCAACTCTCAATTCAATCAAGCGATCCATCGCGAACGTAATGCACGCGTGATCCATTCATTACCGAAACAGTTCCGTCAGAAAGTGTCGCCATGAGTTCGTCCAACTTTTTTGGAGGTTGCTGCTCGACGGGAGACGTTGGGAATGGCCTGGGTTTCAGGTTGTGCTGAGGCTCGTCGTGGTAAGCGTTCGATGTCGTGGTTGTAGTGCTCCTATACAGAACAAACTTGAGTTAAAATCAAGTTTCAGCGCTAAATGTGTCTTTTTTTAAATCCATAGATTAGGTAAGACAAAGAAGCAGCAGTTATTCATATTAATTTGTGGATATCTAGCTCATTAAAAACTATAGATTATGTTGTATATAAGAATCAGGCTTACACAGGATGTCTGCACAAGTTGTGGGACAAACTCAAGGGATTGATTTTACAGCTCATTTGCAGCAAAAGGTGCCCTTAGTATCTCTTTTTACTCATTTAAAAATCCTACTTTTTTTCACATTCCAGATTTTTTCGTGTTTTCGACCTTGCCTCAGTAAAACGGCTTCAAACCCCTTCAATTACTATGTAAAATAAATGTTGAGTACACCGCTAGAAAGAGCGTTAAATTTCCTACCTCTCTTGATATGAAATACGATTTATTTTTATTGAGTGGCAAACCTTCAATTCATGGTGAAAAAAATGGCCAAAGTTCAAAATTTGATGATTTTTCCAAAGTCAACGCTTGTTGCGCTATTGGAACGGAGGACTTTCTGATAATTGCCCAGAATCACAGCTTTCCAATCGTACAAATAAAATAAAAAATGTTTAGAGGAAATTTTCTGGGAAGAAAGGGCGTTTGAATGCGAAAAAACGTCGTTTTCCAAGTGAATTTAGCGGAACATGATTCCCCACACGCCTAGATTACCGGAAATCCATTTTTCGAAGTACTTGTGTTGATCCCCATCCCCCAAATTTGGTCCGATCGGGTTGAAAAGTTTCGAGGAACAACCAGAGCTTGTTCCAACGATATCCTCAACTCTTATTTTTCAAAGTAATTGAAGGGAGTTAGAGCCCCTCCATTGATATCGAAAACACGAGAAAAATCTTCTAGGTGGAAATTTTTGTTGCAAATGAGCTGTAGAATGCATGTGAAACCCCTTGAGTTTGTCTCATAATTTGTGTAAATACCCTTACATATCCACACATTGCTGGTGCCCAAGAGACGATTCGATGAAAAATATATGTGAAAATGGCATGTATGACGACTCCAGGAGACGTGAAAGGTTGTATGAACAGCAGTTTGTTTTGGAAAACAAGAGAAATTATTTGATGTCAAAATCATTTCGCATTACAGCTTCAGTGGGCTTTAAAAGCAAAGCAGTCAAACTTACGAGTATTTATAAGACTGTGTTTCGTGTGGAGGTGACACGTTATACGTGAGTTTGTGACTAGGGTCCGTCGGGGCGAACCTCACTGGTGACTGCGAACGGCGCGTTGGAGGAGGTGACGAGTCAGCGTACGTCCTCGAGTTTTTGCTGCCAGGAAGTGGTGGCTGCTGAAAGCTGACTGGTGACGGGGACCGGTGAGGTGGTGGTGGAGGGTTGCCATCCCCTCTCGTTTCTCTGGTTGTCGTTGTGCTGCTGTAGTAAGCCGTTTTCGCGCTGCCGTATCCTGGAAAACGAAACAAAACTGAAGAAACCCTAAATTCATGCGATGGAGGTTATGGCCCTGTGACTACGGATGGCCCTTTGAATACGGTTGACCCTAGAACTAGACTCGAATCTCCAATACACGTGAAGGGTACCCGGGTAAGTTCTCTGGTCGAGGTTTCGAGGCTGCTGGTTCAAATACAGCACCTCCAGGCGTGAACACGACGTCGTGAGTCCAACTGAGTACCGGCAGTAAGCATAAAACACACGCATGCCTGCCTTAGTAGTTAGTAGTGGCTTGCTTACAACTGACCATCTCTCACCTTCGGGCGAACCCTTTCAGAGCCCATCTGACGTCCCTTTTGTATGCCTGGCACAATAGACTCTAGTTCGCAGCAACTGCCTCACGCCCTTTAGTCAAAGGCAAAGGGGAACATAATAAGAATTAAATAAATAAATAAATAAAAACGCTGCAAATTCTTTCACAGGAGTTGGTTATTAGACTCATAAGAATCGATTCAGCGTCCAAAATTTAGTGGAAAATGGCACCCCACACGCCTAGATCGCCAAAAATGTCGAAAATCTATTTTTCGAAGTACACACAACTCGCACAAAACAAAATGGGTAGACACCCCACCAATGAGCCACTCATTCTGCCCTAACTGCCCTTGGGTAGGAGGCAATGTTTAACCAGCAGGCGAAGCATTTCCCCGCTGCCAGTGCGCACTCCAGCTACCCGGGAAATATTGTCTTTGGTTGATTATTACACGCACTGGCCATGACAAGGGGGGGGGGACGTTATCTTCCCTAAGTAAAACAACCTACAGCTGCAGGGCTCAACTTTGAACGGGTCTGGAAATTAAACAAATATTCGGTTTGCCACCTTTTCCAAAAGTTGGTAATAAGATCTGGGACAAACTTCCACTTATGCGTCAAACGAGAACTGAACAACCATTACCTTCGGGAAGAGCGGTCAGAGGAAGTGAGCGGTCGTAAGGATGAGCACTTCGTCGGGCAAGGCAGATTGGTGAACCGATGGTCGACTGTTAAGAATAGCCTCGATTCGAACAGTGATTGTGCTGAAGAGTCAGGGTTTAATTTCGCAGGATAACCAGCCGAAGTCGTTTGGCAGATTTAACGGCGGCTTCCCACAATCCTCCAATGTGGGGAGCACCAGGAGGGATACATTTCCACTCTGCTATTCCCTAGAGCGATTGGCTAGCTAAGAAATTGCTTCACTGCTTTCTCTTGGCTGAAGTGAATTATGTGTGCAGCTAAAGGCCCAATCACACAGGACGCGTTATAACGCGGCTGTTCCGACGCCGGATCGTTTATTATTTTGTAAAATGTTTGAGTCCGTCGGCCGATTGTTAGTTACCGTCAGTATCGGTGACATGACCATACCGGTCGGGGCGCCGGGAGGGGGGAGGAATGCTTGCGGTGTCTTCACGTGGAATTGTTCGCCAGTTGGCGTTTTGTGCACCTCCATTGACGTCTGGACGAGTCGCCCTTTTTTCTCGACCTCTTCGTCGCCATCGTTGACCACGGACGTTTTCCGTTCCCGTCACTCGGATTACAACGCTCAACTCCCCAATATCTTCCGAATCCTTTCCTCGTTGGGATACCGTATCGTATCGTCGTATCGTCGTATCGCATCGTATCGACATCGCCATCACATCACGTCACGCCGCACCTCGTCGTTTCACAGGCCAATTGTGGCCATTGCCGTGTGAACCGTGTGGATAGTTCTGTAAACTGCGGTCGTCGCCCGAGTGATCCCCACCGATCGGAGTCGGAAAATATCTGGGTCATTTCCTTTCATTTTATCCTTTCCTTCCGACACATTTTGTTAGAAGTTTAGTTTTTTTTTTACTCAGGTAAATATTTTATTTTTATTTATAAACATTCTGGAGCTCCGTAGGTAGGACCCACTTTGTTCACAACAACAATTACTTTTATCAAATTGTATTATTTTCTACACCGACATTAAAGTTATTTGTTTTGAGGAACTGGGTAGTTCTAATGTCGAAGTGCTCGACATCCCTACCTAGTCCGAACAGCGGCGTTCAGGTAACGCGCGTTCCCCCCGACGTTCGGCGATACAGCGACTTCACACTCACCGCGTTATTATTGGGCGTTATCTGG
This sequence comes from Cyrtorhinus lividipennis, assembly GCA_019603395.1. NCBI lineage: Eukaryota > Metazoa > Arthropoda > Insecta > Hemiptera > Miridae > Cyrtorhinus > Cyrtorhinus lividipennis. Next base: position 10,479,111 of record CM033998.1, on the reverse strand, counting down.
GCGATCCAAAGAAGAAATGTTTCAATGGACAACTCAGTCTAGCCCGCCGTGTAGTCGAAAATGCTTTTGGTATATTGGCAATGAAATGGCGTGTATTTTTGAGACCCTTAGAAACAGGTGTCTCAACTGCTGATTACATCGTGAAAGCAGCTATCTGCTTACACAACTACATTAAAATGATGAGTGATGTTCATCTCGAATAATCTGCCAATGACCGCGATGCCACCGAGCCCATGCAAGCGCTGGTTACAACAACTCCCACCAATCGAAGATCAACGAATGCTGCGATTCAAGTTCGAGAAAAGTTTGCTGATTACTTTGCCAGTAGGTCATCATAACACACATCTCCCACATTGATGCATGGTACACAGAACACATAGAACAAAACAGATAACACAATACACAGGTTTTTGTACTTATTTATATTTATATTATTTGTATTTGTTTTTATATTATTTATATTTGTACTTATTTATTTTTATTTTTATTTTATATTATTTATTTATATTATTTATTTATCTTACTTGTAATGCTCAGTATTCGTGCAATCTTTTTCCAAGCCTCCATCTTTTTCAACACATTCTTGTATTGTTCATGTGAACGATCGTATAAATACACAAACTTCAGCACTTGATGAATTAACGCCTCTGTTTCCTCACTCATCTTGTTATGTCAAGTGGGAAATGTCTGAGTAACGCCCGAGTAACGCGCGCTATTTTGTATTTTTGTACAACTCGAAAGGCTGACGTCGCGTTACTAAAAGTAACGCCGCGTCTCAACGCCGTGTGTGTGAACGGGATGATGCTTATGCCCGTCATACAACCTGACCGCCGTAACGCGACGGTAACGCGACGCCTAACGCCGCGTTATAACGCGTCCTGTGTGATTGGGCCTTTAAACCGTATGAGGGGGGGGGGGGGGGTAGAGGGGTTGAGTACGGTACCCTCCATTCCAGAGCCACAGTTCGACTCTGTGCCACTTCCACTTCGTTCACTTTTTCACATACAAGACCTATTAGTTCATCTTTCGGTCTTCCATATCTTCCAAAGCGTGACCGTGATCTACTTCTTCCCAGTTTGGCTGACGTGTACAGACAACACCGCTAACACAACTTGAGCCAATCCTAATCCACCACCCTAATCCCTCGTGCATAGACATACTTGGTGTCGTATCCGGCTCGCCGTAACCAGCGGGTACTCGGTCGTGGTGTCCAGTCGTATCCCGTGAACTTGTGTAGTTGTAGGACGATGAGTGGACGTTATGTCTGGAATGGGCGTTCAATGGCGATGGTGAGCGGTCCTTAAGCGCCAGAGGGGTGGCCAGAGGAGTCGAATCATCCGAATAGGTGTAGGAACCAATTGTGCCATTTGGGTCGTACGTCGTTACCGTCGGGGCTGAAATGATTGAAGACGTTCAGTATAAATATTCGAAATCGGAATTTCAATGGACAAGGAAACGGTTATTGTTTGGGTCCTACCAACAATTTAGTTCTCATTACATTCGCTCACCTTTTTATTTTTCTTAGATTTATATTGGATTTTTTAATCATTCTAATTTATTTATTTTTTTGAATCACAATATGGACGCGAGAAGACAAGACATTTTGATATGTCACTGGGACAATCAGTACAATGAAATTTGCCCGGTGATGCCCATTACTTAGACCAAAGCTTTGATTTTAAAATCATTGAGCACAATTTAACCAGCCAACAACATGATTCTAGAAGGTATCTCGATATCCTCCAGGAAATAATTCTGACATACAAACCTATGGTCTTCGTATTAGTGGTTTTCTCGTATCGATATAACTGTTGAACTGTCGGCGTGTGTTCTCGCTGTTCAAAGGACGTGTGGAAATCAAGTGGCACAGGGCTCGGGTCTCTGCTCCTGGTACCGGTGAATATCAGTTCACGGCCTCTTGGAGATGGGCTTCTTCCTCTGAGTGTTGACGTGGACTTTTCCTCTCGGTACATTCGTTCAATCAAACGGCCGTTAGAGGGAGTGCTGGTGGCTGGTTCCCTGAAAAGAGTGTATAATTTTTTCATCAGGTTTGGAGGCGTTCAATTATTTGAATGCGTTCACACAGAAAGGCATTGTTCCTCCAAAATAAGTTTTATGAAAAAAAAAAAAAAAAAAAAAAAAAAAAAAAAAAAACGCTGCAAATTCTTACACACGGGTTGGTCATTCCTCGGACCAAACGCATGGAGATTCATTTCTTCAACATGGGGGAAATGGGGAAAATAGTGAGTGCGGCGGGTCCAGACCCATTCCAATCGATTCAGGATCCAAAATTTAAAAGAAAATGATACTCCACACGCCTAGGTACCAGAAATCCCGAAAACACATATTCAAAATGGGTAATATAAACCCAATTTGACCCATAACTTCTTCCAGTGGGTGCCAATCGTTCTGGGATCCGCTTCATTGGATTCAGCGTCCATAATTTAGTGGAAAATGATACCCCACACGCCTAGGTACCAGAAACCTGGAAAACACATATTTAAAATGTGTAATATATACCCAATTTGACTCATAACTTCTTCCAGTGGGTGCCAATCGTTCTGGGACCCTTTTCATTGGATTCAGCGTCCAAAATTTAGTGGAAAATGATACCCCACTCGCCTAGATCGCCCAAAATCTCGAAAATTCATTTTTCAAAAAACACATTTTGACCCCTACCCCGCCCAACTTTGGTCCGATCGGGCTGAAAAGTTTCGAGGACCGTCCTAGGCCGGGAGCGGACCCCTGACCCTAATTTCAGATTTTTAAAAAATTTTCTACTACCAAAAACGGCGCGGACGGTGGACGATGTACGGCGGATAGACATTGACCTGAAAACTGGACCCCTGACCCAAATTTCAGATTTTTGGAAAATTTTCTACTACCTAAAACGGCGGATGGACATTGACATTTTTTAATCTAGACACCTTGAAACGTCCAGAAAAAATTTTTGAGCCGAATCGGAGAGGTTGACCTTCTGCATGAAAACATAGGTTGATTATTCAAGGAATAACCAACCGAAAAGGGAAAAAAGCGGTCTGCATCCTACAGCAATGAAATTAGAAAAACTCTCAAAATTACCGTAGTTTTATCACACAATTTGTTAAATTTTAGCGAATTCCCTTCAATACGTTGAGGTATGGAGGAGCACCTTGCTTTGTTTGGCAACTTTTTGCATCGTGTTCCAGGGTAGTTTGCAAAAATCAACTATTGCTCTTACAGTTGGTCCTCGAAATTTTTCAGCCCGAACGTTTCGGGAAGTAGACATGTGGGGTATTATTTTTCATTAAAATTTGCATGTTACTTATATTTCCTCGAAAATTTACGCCCATACGCAGGAGGGTTAATTAGAAATTGGCAACGAGCAGAATCAATGAACAACGTGAGGTTGAAAGGTAACTCCCCTCCACCCCAATAGGGTTTCTTGGGGAGTAAATATTGATTAATATTGGGGGTCCGTCCATATCATCCGCGAATGCTGACCTTGAGGATGGAAGACGGAGTTTCGTGAACGAATGTATGTTGTAATACCTACTCAATTGGAACAATACGTTGAGGGCTCAAAATTTAGTGACAGAATGAAAGTGTCTGTGACCGTTTTTTGAGCATTCTTCTACGCTTCCATCAGAAAATACGGGTAAAACTTCCTTATTCTACCATTTTGCCCTCTCCGCAGTGATTGGTTTTACATTTACAAAATTAAAGCAGTTTGCCCAAGATTCCACAAACGCAGAATTCAGACAATTTATTATTAGAAGAAGAAGAAGAAGAAGAAGAAAAGAAGTTTATTCTAGTTAAATGCAGTACATATATGAATCCTAATAATCTTTGAAAAAATAAACAATACGGCTTGGTATGAACCGTCAGCCGGAAGTACGGACCTTAGTGTTTGCAGGACATTTACAATTAGAACAAAATAATAATGATTTCTCTAATCATACAGTGTACGTAGAATAAAATAAAATAAGGGCAAAAAGATATTTGAATAGGTGACGGAAATGAGAGGGCTCTATTTGCTCTAAATCTAGGACCTCTATGTGAGAAAGGGCAACCGATATTGCCACGCTAGTTCGCAGTACCTGACCACCCTCCTCCATCCATCAACACTGTCTAATAACCTAATCGCATGATCTCTGGAGAGGTCATAAGTTCCGAACACCTCCAAGCGGATCTGTGATAGAGTGGGGCAGATGCACAGGAAATGATGAAGATCTTCCTTCGCATGAAGACTGCACAGAGGACACTCTTCTGACGAATCTGTCGCGTATGGCTTACGATTCAGATTGACCAGCTCACAGCGGATCCTGAACATCCATTTGATAACCCTCATTTCCACTCCTGCGCATCTACTGAAGCTGGCACACTTAACCCCAGGGCACAGCTCCTTGTACAGGGTGAAGTTTTCTGAAGACCGAGCCCGGGCCCACCACTGGTCATGTTTCTCCCGACGGAATCCCTCCAGGACCTCTCCAGCCTCTTTCCTGAAACTCGCGCCATTGAATGAGTGCAGGGAGTTTTCCACACCGTACTTCATCGCCATGATCGCATATTCCTCCGCCCAGGAGATACCCCTCCGAACCACCTCTCTTGCGACGATCTTGGGCAACCGATGGTCCGGCATGTTCATTACCTTAGTGATGTATTTAAGGTGGGATCCTAGGGTGAACGTATGAATGGTGTCGAGCTCGGTTTCCAAATGAATGATGTAGTTCGGAGCATAAGCGGGCAGACCGAATAATCGCTTCAGCCAGACCATCAGGACACCCTCTGCAGAAGAGAGAGAATGGGGCTCAGTGGGCAGCCCTGCTTCACTCCAGACCCGACCCCAAACTGCTCAGAGATACCCTTGGTCCAAACGGCCGCTGAGACCCCGCTATAGAGTTGTTCAATGGCGTGCACGAACTTCCTCGAGACACCACAGCAGTAGAGCTTGTAGAATAGGAAGGACCTGTTGACTGTGTCGAACGCCGCCACGAAAAAAGCGTAAACTTTACTCCGGGGACGCCTCAATTGGAGCTCCACAATTCCAGTCAGGGCGAATATGGAATCAATGGTGGAGTACCCTTGGCGAAAGCCCGACTGAAACTCTGACAAGGCCTCCTCTGCCTGAACAAAGGCCGTCAGGCGATTTGACAAGAGGCACGCGAATAACTTTCCGATGCAGTTGATAAAGGATAGCCCTCTGTAACAGCCTGCATCAGCTGGATCACCCTTCTTGAATAACGGGAATATCAGAGATTCCCGAAAGGAATCAGGTACCTCACCAGTCTCGTAGATTGAGTTGAAGAAGCCCAGCATATACTCCAGAAGTTCCGTTGTGGCGAACTTGTAAAATTCAAACGGTACCCCATCCTTTCCTGGCGCCTTGTTCATCTTCGTTTTATCCATCACGCGCTGCAATTCAGCCGCTGTGAATGGCTCATCCAGGATTGAGGAACGAAAATCAGGTTCAGCATAAAGAATGGCTCCATGATGCTCCACTGGATTCAAGAGGGAGGCGAAGTGCGCCACCCAATCAGACGACGAGATATGCGCGCGCGGGGTTGATCTTGTCTTCCTGAAGGATCTAGCTAGCTCCCAAAACCCTTTACCATCTTTGACCATTCTGAATTTTGCATCCAAGTTATATTCGAAAGCCCAGCCGAGTAGGCGTAAAACCGTACGCTGCTGCGTCAGCGCTAGAGAGCTTATAAAACCATCCCGTGAGCCTCTCCAAGGCAGTCGTGTTCTCCCGCTAACTAAGTGCGCATCTCGTTATACTCACTGTCACTATCTCCATTTGATGTAACATTATTTGTTTGTATTCAAAGAAATAAAGTTTTTTTTCTTTGAATCCGGAAATAACGCAGTTAATTGGCGCAGTCGGTAGGACCCATCAGAAAGTGAGTGGAACAAAAGAATATTGTTCACACACACCACCTGAAGTCAAGACCTACAAAAAGCACTTCGAACATCCTAGCAGAGATCCGCCTCCTCGCAAGAAGACTCCAGTATGCCAATCCTCCAGTACAGCATCATCTTCTTGTGAGTAAAACACAACAAAATCTTGTACGAAAAAAGGACCCCGTGATTTCGATCGACCCGATCAATCCCTCCGTTTCGCTCAAGATCACTTTCGACTCTCGAAGTACCTACTTCACCTCCCTGCGTTTTTCGGACTCCCGAGTACAACTCCCGAATTGCAACGCAGACCCTTTTCGACCGGATAACTCCAGACTAGAGCAGTCATTACCCGATCGCAAAAGCATAATTTCATCTAAATCCTCTCCTCGAACGTAAGAAACTTCGTTATCTCGCACGAAGCTTCCGCTCGTGACTCCACTCCTCGCGCTATCGCAACTCCCCTTCGTCCCTCACCCACCGGCCAAAGAAACTCGTCCCACGCAAGAAGACGGCAAAAAGACGACACTCTCGCACCGGCCGCCTTCCGACGAAACTTCCGACAGCTAAGATACCAACATTATTAATCTTATCATTCTTTATTCAACTCATTATTTCAATTCACCTTCTTTACTTGTTTAGTTTCTAAGTACTTATCACAAACCAGCTTTCTCAGTAACTTTTCGCTGAAATTTAGTAATCGAGCCCCAATTGCTCACCCCAATTGTCCGGCCCGCCGTCACACTGCCGAGACCTTGCAAAAAATATCTGCACAGTAGGGTCAAAAAACCCGAAACTTTGCCAACGATCCTGGAGACGCCAAAAGGACCAAGCAAATTCCTACAATATATAGCGCGCAGGATCGCCAATTCCGAAATGGCAAATCAAGAGGGATCGGCGTGTGCCGGCATTGCCGAGGAAACACTTAGTTCCCACGAGTTAGTAAAAATAGTACAAACGCAAAGAGAACAAATTGCCGAACTACAACACACGTTAAATGCCCTCATCGTCGCCCAAAGAACGGCAACACCCCAAGTCACACCCACCGTAAACCTAGGAAGTAGTAGAGAACGTCTCCAAGCTCACCACGTAGCCATATTACCCACCTTCTCAGGAGAAGTGACCCAACTTAGTAAATTTTTGAACGTATCCCAAAAACTTCATGAACACTTTTACGACCCGGTTAACGTCCATTGTTTCCAAAACTATGAGTTGCTAGCTCTCATCAAGAGCAAAATAATCCCGCCAGCTTCCTACCAAATTCTATCGTCACAGATCACTACCTATCAGGAACTGAGAGCTGAATTAATAAACCAATACACCGACAAGAGAGACGAGCAAACGTTAGTCCTTGAACTAGCCCAAACAAAACAAAACGCAAACGAAACCGCATTCAGCTTCCACGACCGCATAGTTAAGTTACAATGCGTGTTAATCGCTTATGTAACTAACCACTATGTGGATGACGCAGACAGCATCATCAAAAATCATAAAGCGTTAGCCCTAAGATGCTTTCTACTACAACTCCGCGAGCCTCTAGGCTCTCTGCTCAGGACTAGACAACCCAAAGACTTGGGCGAAGCCCTGAACTGGTTAACGAACGATTACCAAACTATAAATAACTACCACAAAAATTCCCCCATAAGCCAGGCCCCACCAAACAAAACCTTTCCCGCAAAACCTGGAATAGGGAACCCAAGCTTTAGTAACAACAGAGGAAATTACAACATTGGGAACAGTAAAATCGTCGGAAACCACTCCCAAAACTTTAGTAGACCGCAAAATCAAGGGAATCCATTTAAACCACCTCAAACCCTTCAACAACAAAAATCCCAATCATTCCAGAAACAAGGACCAAACTCGAAATACTTTTCGAGCACACCCAAAGCTAACTCGAATTTGACCAAAACAACACCCATGAGTTGGCAGCAATCCAACCCGAATTTCCATAACATTGAAAATTCGGACGAGTCAATACAAGAAGAAGAAAATCCCCAAGAAAATCCTCCACGGTGCTCTAATTGCCAGAACTGCCAAACAGTAGAAAATTTTGAAACCACCGACTCTGACGAAGCCTCAAACGAGAACGCTTTTTTAGAGCTGATGGGCCTCCAGGCCCAGAATACGACCTAAACGCGATCGAAAGAAAAACTATTAGCGAACTACCCTTCATTACGCTACCTAAATCCAACCTCAAAATATTGATAGACACTGGAAGCACCAAATCTTACGTAAACCCCTTGATCGCAGAACAATTTTTTCAAAACAAATTCTTATATGAACCCTTCACGGTAAGAACTCGAATAACGGCCCCGAGTTTCAAAACGCCCTCTTCCGAGAATTCCTATTACTGCAAAAAATAAACGTTCACTTTACAGCATCACAACATCCTGAATCTAACGGCTTAATAGAAAGATTCCACTCAACCTTAATAGAACATGTTAGGATCCTGAAAGATAAGAAAGAATTCAAATCAGAAGAGATACAAACGAAGGTGAAATACGCTGTACTAGCCTACAATAATTCGATACACTCAACTTCAAAACTGACCCCATTCGACTTACTCTACGGACATACTAATTCCCAAACTCTACTCGACATGGACGTAGATAACATTTTAGCAAATAACTACCTTAGCCAGCATAAAGACAGAATGAAAATCGTTTATCAACAGATGCACGAGAAATTGCACAGCAACAAGTCCAAATTGATCCACAACATTAACGAAGAAAGGGAAGACCCCCCTCTAATACCTACGGAAATCTTTGTGAAAACGGTCCAAAAACAGTCTAAAACAAAACCTAAATTTCAAAAGGAAACAGTCCAGTCCACCAACCTAGAACTGAAAACCGCAGAAATCATCCCGCGACACCATAACACCCAAAAGAAAATTCACATGACTAACATAAAAAGGCCGAAATTGTTCACGGACTCCACACTCAACGCTTGGAACGAGAAGCTTAACAAAGACGAAATACTCATAAACAAGTTCAGACTAGAAATGAGACGACGGGACTTCCTCACCCTTAAAGACAATCAATGGCTAAACGACATGGTGGTTAACTTCTACCTTGAACTGATCAATCAGAGGAGTCGTGACAACGACAAACTCCCAAAAACCTATTGTTTCAACAGCTTCCTATACCAAAGCCTTGCCCAAGGTGGATACTCAAGAGTCAAAACTTACTCCAGACAGACAGATATATTTAGTAAAGACGTCATTATTATCCCAATATTCCTAAATAACCACTGGAGGCTAATTGTAGTCAAAATGAGAACTAAGAGAATATTCTACCTCGACTCACTGTCAAAGATCAGCAGGAGTAGAATTAACTTGATTAAAGAATACCTGTCTCAAGAACACAAATCCAAGAAAGGAACACCCCTAGATTTCAAAACCTGGGACTGTGGCATTTATCCCAACACGCCTCAACAAAACAATTCGAACGATTGTGGTGTCTTCATGTGCCAATTCGCCAAGCAAATATCCGCAAACGAACCGATTGCCTTGTCACCATCAGAAATATCTACTACAAGAAGACACATGTGCCTTGAAATTTTAAAAGGTGAATTAATCTGAATGTTTCAGGCTAATCTTAACCTCATCTACCATTAGAATGAACATCAGAAACATTACAAACAACCCCGGCTTACTAACTAGCCGACTAGGAGACGCGAGAATAGTGGAAGGATATCATACCCTTACTCACTTCTACATACTGACAGAACTACTCTCGAGGATACAGAACATCAGACAGACCTATTTGACTACCATCCAAACCATCTCGACAGACAACTTAGAACATACAAAATTCCTAACAACCGCCCTAAATTCAACTTTAACTCTACTAGAGGAAAAGGTCGAGGACTTACACGTACCCAAGCCTAAGAGAGCAAAACGAGGACTGCTGAACGGCTTAGGATCGGTCCTCAAATTTGTAACTGGAAATCTAGACGCTCAAGATGAAGAAAAATATAACTCTATCCTAGAACACCTACAAAAGAACCAAGATAATATTCAAACCCAACTCAAAGCCCAGTATTCGATAAACGAGGCCATCCAGAAGAATTTTAATAAAACGTTAGAAACTATAAATTTCAACAACAACGAAATAAAGAAAGAACTCGATTTCTGGAAACGCCACACAAAGTATCCAACGACACTTAATATCCAATCAATTCTAGAGCATCACTTGATATTAGCGAACTCCCTTCTATACACAATTCAAGATATAGAGAGCTCATTGGTGGCCTGTAGAACAGGGACACTACACCCTAGCGTAATCGCCCCTCATTTACTGAAACAGGAATTAGAAAAATTAGCCGAATACTACAAAGATAAATTCTTAAACTTCGAAAACCAAAATTTATTCGAAATCCAAACTCACATAAAAGTACGATGTTACATAGGAAGGGACGAAATAGTATATTTCCTAGATATCCCTATCATAGACCCAGAGCCATTCAAGTTGATTCACTTAGAACCCATACCCACTTCGCTAAACGAAGAATATCTTGTAATCATCCCCTCGATCCGATACCTCCTCGAATCAAAATCCAGAATAATTCCCTTATTACAAAGATGTCCCCCAGGCCGTCTCCAACTCTGTCCGAATTATCTGACAACACCTTCCCTTCCAGAATGCGAAGCGAACTTTTTACGGACAGGAAACACCTCTTCCTGTAAATTTATTAAACTAGTAGCTCTCAATAATCACGTAAAACTGATGCTCGAAATCGACCAATACCTACTATTCTTTCCTGAAGGTGATTCCATCACTATTAACTCCAACCAAGGGACGGAGACGAAAACGCTAACCGGTACTTACTTGATTTCACCCGGCAAAGACCTAATCGAATACAAAGGTAAAACCCTATTCGCACCAAGGAACGAATTCGCTGGTAAACCCCTGATCATGGGAAACTTTCCTCTCCACCTCAACCCGAATCAACTCCCAGACCACGAAATCGTACTCAAAGAGCTAGAACTTGAAATGATCCAAACCCAAGAGTTTAAATTAATACCGAAATTCGACTACTCCACACTAGCCATTCCTAGTGGGTGGACCATTCTGCTGTACGCATTGTTAATAGCATTGTTCATATTCACCTATACTAATTATAAAAAGGCACAAAAGTTGTAACGTTCGCTGTTAAATTAATGTTCTTTATACTTAATTATATTATTATATTGTATCATTGTATCAATTATATTATTATATTGTATTACATTGTACTTAACTCTTTATATTCTTACACTAATATTCTTATCGACATTGTATTTTATATACTTGAACTTATATTCAGAGATTGTACTCGATACTAAATTTCATCTTAGGGTGGGCGAGTTATATTCGAAAGCCCAGCCGAGTAGGCGTAAAACCGTACGCTGCTGCGTCAGCGCTAGAGAGCTTATAAAACCATCCCGTGAGCCTCTCCAAGGCAGTCGTGTTCTCCCGCTAACTAAGTGCGCATCTCGTTATACTCACTGTCACTATCCCCATTTGATGTAACATTTGTTTGTATTCAAAGAAATAAAGTTTTTTTTCTTTGAATCCGGAAATAACGCAGTTAATTTCCATACTTTGAAAATATTCCTGTTTCTTTCTTATAATAAGGTGTTTGTATTCTCTGTTTGCCACCAGATATTTATTCTTCACTTGCGTTGAGTCAGTTTTCCGATACAGATTCAGCAGTTTCATAGATTTGGCTCTCGCCTGGACACAATCCCAGTCAAACCACAGGCACCTTCTCCGGATGATGGCTTTTGGGCTGTGCGGCGCACATGTTCTGATAACATCGATGATTCCTTGGGATGCGAGGTTCGGGGTGACCCAGCTATTAATCGCACTTGGTAGCATTGCTTTGAGATTTTTGTTGAATTTATCTTTTTGGCTTGGTGTCCATTTGAGACGAGGGGGAAGCGAAGAAAGAGTTTCTGCCTTGATGTAAGGCATCATCATAACTATAGGCTGGTGATCCGAAAATATTTCTACTTCCACCCAAAAGTCTTCTACGCAGCTTAACACGTCCAGAGGAACGCACACCAAATCCAGCACTGAGGAGCCCTGGCGGGATATATATGTGTAATTTCCCTTTGGATCCTTCCTTGAGCGTCCATTGAGCATAACAAACCCACGATCCGCTAGCATTTCCAACAATTTCCTACCCTGTTTACTGAGGACCTTATCCATGGAGCTTCGTACCGGGTAAAAATTCACTAGCTCTCCAAAAGTCAACTCCTTTAGGTTCTGCTCTTCTGCCACCCTTGCGTTAAAATCTCCAGCTAAAATAAATATAATGTCTTCATGCGAGGATAGGAACCCCGATAAATCATCATAATCTTTGTCCCAATCATTACAGTTCAAGTAAACTGGCAATATACAGATATTCTTCTCAAAATTTGTTAGCTGAACTGTAACACGATTTGACACCTTATTAAATCTAACATTATTTAGCCTTTTTTTAATTCCTACCAGAATTCCACCACTTGCCCTACCATACACAGCTTGTTTTCTAGCAACCACCCATTCTAGATCAAAGTCAGAAAAACATGTTCCAAATTTTGCAAAGTTTTCTTCTAATACATGAGTCTCAATCAAAATAAATACATGAAAGCTCCTTACAAAATCAAAAAATAAGCTATTATTTCTTTTGCTGTTGAGTCCTGCAATATTGTATGTTAATATTTTCATATTCTCCAAAAGTAATGATTCTTCGGTTGTGTCTGGTTTCTGCCTCCGGCTGACTTCGTTTTCTCAGGAGAGGGTGGCTCGCGGAGCCCTTCCCTCGGCAAGCAAGTCCGCGATGAGATCCGAAAAGTCCAGTCCCTGAAGCTCCTTCACGGGACGAACAGTTCCGCCTCTCCTGGTGACAAGACCCGTAACATCGTCCCACTCATAAACATCAGCATCGACCGTAAGCTTTTCCGATCGCACCCTACAAACAATATCTTGTCTCTGTTTCCGCAGTTCAGCTCTGATACGTAAGAGCTTCCCTTTTCGCCGACGGGCCTGTGGGGATAGGTCCTGGGACACACCATATCCAGTGCCATTCAACCGTGGAGATTTATTAATGGCATCCCATTTGTCTCGGGAGCTCGCGAAGGATACTTGGAGAAGACCGCCAGACGCCGAGCGGGGGCCCACCATTTGCACCGACGTTATTCGGGGATCAGGGACTTGAAGCACATTTTTCAAGAATTTTAATACGACCTCATACAGATCATCCTCACGGCTATAATTCAAGCCCCTTAAAATCAGGTTATTACGTCTCATCTGCGATTCGAGGAAGTCGATGCGTTTATCACGTTCAATCCCAGCATCCTTCAATGATTTTATTTCCTCGCGGAGGTTCGCACTGTTCAGCTGCAACGTATGGATATCATCACGGAGCAGGTCAAAATCGACTTTAGTGGGGAGTTTCCCCAGCTTTTCGTCCATTATCCGTTCAATCGAGGCTAGCAGCTGACTATCCCCTGACGAGCCCATATTGGCTCTCTTTCCTTTATTTGGCTCTCTTGGCGAACCACGGGGGCGTTTTGAGGGCGTGATCGTTTCGTTTTTCGGGGAAGAAGGCAGACTATTTGATCTTTGCAGAAATTTATCTAAGCCTTGCTGCATTAAAAATTCGTCCGTGCCACAACCACAAGTGGTAGGGCGCCTGTTTCTCAGTAAGGACACACAGGCGGAATCTGTGACCAATTGTAAAAACTAAGTGGTGCGAATACAATACCGCTTATCAGCGCGTCGCTCACTGCGCGAGCGGGGGGGGGGAGGGGGGTTTACGATACGTAGCGGGGGCACTCCGAAGAAAGGCAAGAGGAGTGGGGCTCAAGACGGCTCTTCTGATACGTTGAGGGCCACGCGGGGCGGGTTAATCAGCTGATCTTTACAGGCCGATAGGTCGTAATGCGTCCTCTTTCCCGACTTGAATACAACCGAGTTATTTTCGCAATAAAACGTCACTTATGAGCCCGTAGCCAACTTACAGAAGCCAAATGCACGCGATACGTGTAGACCGAACATTCGGGAACCGGCACAAGAACTTTCAAAATAAACCAGCCACTGTGTACCACATAAAATCGTAACAGATTACAGAGCGACTCACCACACGTGCGTTCCTGTCGGCTGACCGAACCGTACTCCAATTTATTATTATATTATGTAGTTTCTGATCAAAGTGTTATCATAAAGACACTTACAGCAGACCAGAGTCGATTCCACTTGTGTTGGTCGTGGAAACTATAGAACCTGTAACATTCACATAATTATTACTAAGGTATGTTTCTCCAGTTAAGTAAGTGCTCTACGTTCAAAATACTGAGACATCTTGATTCAACCACATAAACAACTTACTAGAGAAATTTTTCCGCTGTGCCGCGTTCAGGTCATCAAGCAGCGAATCCAGTTCGGAAATGTTCTGTTTCAATTTAGCATCTCCGGAAGAACCCCCTGTAATTGGAAAAATACAATTTGAACCAGAACAGAAAGTCAACATTCAATGTGAACCTAATTGGTGTCGTCGTTATTATGGTATGAGCTCTATAAGTGGTCAAGTTGAACTTTCATCAAACGAGTGAGGTAATAGTTCTTTCTAATAGAATTCAGATGGTTTTTTCCGGTAACAAAAGTCTCCTGTATTATTCAAGAGTCATCCCACGTAATGTCAGTCGCGACTAGACAGTTGACCTGTTAACACCTCCCGTGAAGCTCCCTTATCTCGTCTGATCACATCAACACAGATTGTGAATCACCTTTTCCTTATCTCCGTGATGCCGGGCTCAGAGTCCGAGTCTGATGGGGAACCAACCGATAATCCTCCCGGATCTTCCCATTTATCACTCGATTCAATCGTATGAGGACCTACCCCCTCTCTCCCATACCCAACCAAATTTGGATTCGTTCAAAGCTCCCCCAAAGCGGCACACTGCGAGATTCTCAAATATCTACTCCAAACCGAACCAGAACCAAACACCGAAACCTGCTGAAACGAATAAGTTTGCCCCGCTTGCAGTAGACGAATCAAAATCAACCCGGGTAGGTAAATCAATCTCTGTCACTTTCTCCTATCCGAGGAACTTCCCCGATCCCTCCGTGCATTATTGCGGTACCACCCTCTGTTGCGACCAGGTCTATATACTGGGTCCGGCAGTCAAACCTGACGGTTTTTGATATTGGATAAATTAAAAAGCTGTTGAGATATATTTATATATTTTTTTTTATTGTAAAGAGGAGAATTGGAAATTACATTTAGTATTAAAAAAAATTGAAAAATAGCTTACGGCGCAGAAATTACGTCATTTAAATGTTGACCACCATTTTGTGTACACTGTACGAGTCTCTTGGAAAAGTTCGTCATGACTCTCTCCAACGTTTGCCGCGGTGATCCTCCTCTCCTTCTTGTGGTTCCAAACGCAGTGTTCTGAAAGTTCCGAACCCACAGAAGAATTGTGTTTCGTGACGGGATCGCACCACGAGGGGGAATGTTAAACCGTATACGGAAACTCCTTTGCGTTAGAATCACAGAATCATTATTTCTAAAAAACGTCTCGACTACAAACGCACGATGTTCAGCGGTCCAACGCTCCATTGTTACTGAACTAATGAACTTCCACTCAAGGTGAACAAGATGGCGCCCATCCCCACCCGCCCAGTCACCCCCACCACCACCTATCCCCACTTAAAAACCGTCAGGTTTGACTGCCGGACCCAGTATATAATAATCTCGTTCTTGTTTTGTTTTTGTTATTCTATTTTATTGTTAGTTGCTAGTTGGTTGATGGTGAGTTGTTGACAGTAAAAAGGACTGGTAGCATAGCAAGGTCTGTGAACGTTCGTCGACGCCAACAATTATTGGAGCCTGAGTCCAAAGAACGCCGCCAGTCGCCGTACAATCGTCGCCGTTTGAACCAACAACACCGAGCTATGGGGAGTGGGGACCTATCGCTCCTGGGAAGAACAAAGCGAACGTAAGGCAGTGTGAATCGACCAGCCGAACTATCAATTTGCAAGTCCCTCGTTGCAGCTAATTCAACGGGGGGAAACAAGTTCAAATTCGCGCTGTTCTACGCCAGCGACAACCTAATTTTCGTCAAATGAGCACTCAATAATTTCGACGCCATCTAACACCCTTGAACAGGGGTAAATTTCGGGATTTCGTCACCCCATCATTCGTACGCCATCAGATCCTCTTTCTGGCCGTACAGCTGGATCATCGGTCGCTCACTCCCCCTCGAAAACTTCCCTCCATTCCACCGAACGCGATTCAACCGCCATCACTGACTTTGACTTCGACTCCCAGTTATCAACCAAAACTAAGTTTATTTTCATTTTTCTTTAGTTTCCTTGGTATTTCATTGTACCGGAGCTCCTTAGGGAATTTTTCTTTCATACAGTATATTATTCTTTTCTTCTTTTTCATTTCATTTCGCTTATTTTCTAGAATAAATATCTATTGGTTTTCATTTATTTTTAACTACAATTCGTCATCTAAGCCTGTCCTTCAGAAACGAAGAATCGATTCAGAGGTTACAAACGCATTAATTTCATTTTGTTAGACCTTGGGTTGGAACTGAAGAACTTTTAACAGTTAATTGAACTTTTAATAACTGATCAAACAGATGTAAACGGATACAGATTTTTATGAACAGCACGAGCGAGCGCTGATGTCGTGACCTACCCTGGTTGATCCAAATGGCGGGTAATTTGAACTGGCTGCTCCTTGGCATCTTCCGATCTTATAGGGAGGCCTGGGGCTGAATATCCTCCCCCCCCCCCCAATAACGGGAGATATTCGCTATCTTTAGGCAGGGGACATAATTTGATCAAGGGGCGCTTCTTGAGACCTGAACCAGAACGGACTTCTGCTACTCTTACAGTGCCATCTGAACCTGGGAACAGACGAACAATAATTCCTAACGGCCAGGACAGTGGAGGTATATTCAGTATATTTAGTCCTCAGAGATCAGAACAATATCCCCGATTTTAACAAGACGAGAGGGGGTGAGCCATTTTTGCCGCTGTTGAAGATCCAGTAAGTATTCTCTGTGCCAACGCTTCCAGAGATTAGAGACCACGGTTTGAACAGAACGCCATTTGGATACAAGCTTCGAACTGACATTAGGAGGGTTACTATCAGGGAGAGCAGTTAAAGGCCGATGAACGAGAAAATGAGCAGGGGTAAGAACTAGAACGTCGTCGGCTGAACCCGACTGGTGGACCAAAGGACGAGAGTTCAGGATCGCCTCGATCCGAACTGCGATTGTAGAAAAGGTTTGGAGGGTAGGTACCTGATAACGTAAATTGACCTTGAGCAATCGTTTAGCAGACTTCACTGCGGCCTCACAGAGGCCGCCAAAATGAGGCGCGCGGGGAGCAATGAACTTCCAGGTTATCCCGCGGAAGGCCAATTGATCAGCAATTTTGTTTTTTCTGTCGGACAGTAGACCTAATCGACGCAGAAAGTTAGTAGTACCAAGGAAATTGCGACCATTATCAGACCATATTATGGAGGGGACTCCTCTGCGGCCAATGAAGCGCTCCAAGCACTGTAGAAAACCATCTGAACTTAGATCCATGCCTACTTCAAGACTTCTGACTACTGTGCATGGCCTTTGTAGTGAAGCACACAAATACTGCTAAGTACACGTCCAATTTCCGAGAACCTCTCAAGCCGGCCATAGTGATTGTAAAAGGACCACAGAAATCGACGCCCACGTTTTCAAAGGCGAACGATCTCTCTACCCTATCGGATGGCATAGGGCGCCCATAATTATATCAACAGGAGCCCTTCTAGAGAATTGAGGATCGGCTAAATAGTGAGACCGGTTTTGAATGAAAGGCCATTGGCTAGGATCACGTGACGCTGAAGGCGTTTGGACGTTTTGATCAATTATGTTAGCAAAAAAGGGGACGATCTGACCAAACTTAGTTTCCGCGCACGAGACATGGGAGCCCTTACCAATTCCCGTGAACATAGTATGAGAACTGAACCTCGGTAATTTGATTTTATCAGCAAACCTTTGAAAAATGACGTTTCCTTCGGAACCTGAACCAAGAAGCACACTAGCATTGAACTTGCCGATTTGTGAATGCACAATCGGGATGACGGCTGTGGGGAGAAATCCGTTTCCCAAGCGGTATTTCAATGAGGACCCAGTAGTTGTGAAAAGCGAACGGAAGGAGTGTTTACGACCCTGATCTGATATTGTACGGGGGTGCCTATAAGACCTAACAATTGGCTCAAACCATGAGGATGAACCTGAACCTTTTCTTAAATTGGACTTAAAATTAGCCTTCCTACCTAGAGAATACCAAGAACAGTGACCAGTATCAAACTTACCAGTGACCCTCTGAGAGCATCGTTTCGAATGAAAAGACCGAAATGAAGAACAACGACTGAAATTTAAATTTTGAGAACTGAAATTATTCGAAATACGCTCATCAGAGAGGCACGACCGTCAAAATGAGCTCGAGGAGCGTACTCCTGAGCTCTCAGATCGACCTGGAAAGAAACATGACCTGCTCAGGGGGCGGGACTTCCTACTTCTACGACCTAGAACTTGAAACCAACCCTCTTCATTTCCCCCTGAAATTGAACAATTAGACCTATCTGGAAACCCCATGTGGGCTTCCTTGAACATGAGATCTTGAGATTGGGGACTGGGGAACCTACGGGATCCAATCATATTTACCCCTGAACTTTCTGAGTTAGATTGGGGACTGGGAACCGACCTAACATCATTTTCCCAAACCTAATCGGCGATCCCCTTGGCGATGATGAGCGTGATGGCGAGGCGTTGCGGCGGGGCTCTTCCAGGCGTCGTGAGTTGTCGTACTGTCGCGCCTGTCTCTTGTCAAAGCGGTGATGTTTCTCATAACGACCATGAACATCTTTGTGGAGGCTATGATGTCGTTTTCCGCAATATCTGCATGTTCTCTAAGATTTGCATTGCGCAGTTTGGTGCTTAAAGGGTAAGCAGTTTCTGCAGAGGTTAGACAATTGTACAAATGACCGCCCATGATCGATGTCCTCCTGTTTGAACTCGTCACAGAAGTAGATATAGTGCTGCCGAGAGCAAAAATGGCAACGAACTGGCTGAGAACCGGCAGATCTTGCATGGTGACCTTGGGACTGACTGGTCAAGGCCATTGATGAATGATCTTGATTGAGCAATTGTAGCTTTGACCTTGAACTAGGTGAAGATGTACAAACCCATTTGTCATCAGGCCAGGAGCGAGGTTGTAGTTGCAGCAGACTGAGTTCTTTCTCAATGAACTGTATTAACTCCGTATCAGTTGGAACGTGATCTCTTCTTTCCATTTCAGATCGGTTGAATGAATCTCGAACTTCGGCGGGTAGGCGATCAAACAAGGCCTCGAACAATAAATATTCAGCTAGATCTTCTGTTGGCAGGTTCTTCATTGATAATGTCCAAGCCTTGGCTGCTGAGACAAATGTTTCGAGCTCGGAACACGAACGCTGTTGAACTGTAGGGATCGAATTTTTATTGCGATAAGTACATCGAGCGACTCTGTATTGCCCAGTATTTTCAGCGACCAGTAATTTGTAGACTTCGGCGTAGTTTTCGGATGATCCCTCCAAATGATTTAAGAATTCCTTCGCCTGACCAGAGAGCTTTGATTTAAGAGCCGCAAATTTAATGTCTTCTGGCAAGTGCGGAACGTCGTGAACAGCTCTATCATAAAGCTGCTTGAAATTGCGGAATTTTGTCAAATTTCCTGAATAGATCGGAACGCTGGCTAACATCTTGGTCATGAATTGGAGCAGTGGGTGGAGCATTGATTGGCAGTTTTCCAGACATTACCGAGATTATTATGTTTATTTTGTCGATCAACTGATCAACTTGCTCCTCTGGCATGGTACGGTTATCCTTCAGGGCGTCAATGAACTTAAATACAGTGGGTATAAGATCTTCAATTTTGTTCGTGACTGGAGTGGGAAATGAGGTAAGGTGCTGACTGCCAATCAGGTCTGAAGACCATCGTGAAATTTGCTTATAGAGCTCAGCGTCTTCAGCCGCGAACAATATTACGACCGGGTTTGGGAGGGTAATTTTTGATAAACGCATGTTTTCGGTCATGACCAGGAACAGAACAAATGAACAATGTAGAGATCAGTAAGTACTTAGCCAAGAACGAGGCTTGCGACGATGAAATGCGTTTCCGTTGAAAATTTATGATGCCACTTGTCGAACACGTTGCTCCAGAACAAAGCAGATGAGAACTTTTCCCCAAGACCCAAGAAAGGAAATTAAAAAATGCCCTGAACGAAGAATGAGCGGTCTGATTAGTAAATGCAAAGAACAATTTAACGATTAGCGATCAATTTGCATTGAACGACTGAACACACCCGGGTTTCGGCACCAGAATGTGAGACCGTGGGTTGGAACTGAAGAACTTTTAACAGTTAATTGAACTTTTAATAACTGATCGAACAGATGTAAACGGATACAGATTTTTATGAACAGCGATACGAATATACGATATGAACACATTGGAGAACAGAACAGAAGTAACAGTAACCGGTAAGTGGTGAAATTGAGAGGTTTTCTTGACGGCGCACGGTTACCCCCTTAGTTCATAGAACGAGCGAGCGCTGATGTCGTGACCTACCCTGGTCGATCCAAAGGCGGGTAATTTGAACTGGCTGCTCCTTGGCATCTTCCAATCTAAAGCCGCGTACACACTTGTAACAAACTCCCGTTCCGATCCCGTTCCATTCTGACTCCAGGTACGGGGCGGCAAAACATCAAAGGAAAGACAAGGACCGGGATGGAGCTTGATTGGTCTGTTGGCGGTTTTTCCCTCTGCATCAAAGGAATGTTCGGAACAGGCTGAACCTGGTGTGGACGGGGTGTAGTTGAGCAGCTCCGTTCCCCCGATCGTTCTCCCGCTCCTATACCTGTACTTATACATTTTTCTTAGAAGCCATGACTGAAATGAGGAGCGGTTGATTCTCCCGATCGCCCTCCAGTCCCCGATTCGGAACGGAACAACGTTTGGAGCGCTGTGATGTTACGACGAAAAGTTCGTTGAAATGTTTGGAACGAAGGAACGGAACAGGGATCGGAACGGGAGTTTGTTACAAGTGTGTACGCGGCTTTATAGGGAGGCCTGGGGCCAAACACATTTTATTACTATCTATTATTTTTTACAACTTATGTTCAGAATCATCCACTGCGGTCTTTATTTTTCACTGATCTAATTTTTATTGAACACCCTCCCCACTGCCTCTCACTGCAAATACCTCGGTGTTATTCTCAACCGTCGCCTCACTTACCACGAACACATCTCTTACCTCATCAAAAGAACCAGAATCCGGACATGCCAACTTAAGCCTCTTCTCTCCAACCCACATGTTTTGCTTGCCAAAAAGGTTCTCGTTTTTTATTTATTTATTTATTTATAGCACGGACCCAAGGTCCAATTAACAAGAATATAAATATAATTAAATGAAAACAAAGGTAAAATGGCTGGGTACAACACCTAACAGGATAGCAAACATTTAGCATTAACAATCATTTGGCAGAGAGGACTTCAACAGCTCGCGCCCTGTAAGCTTGCAGAGAATCCAAGAAGAGATCGCAGGCAGCCTCTTGTAAAATCAAATTTGCCTGACGAGGAAGACGGAGAAGCGGGCGGTCCCTGAGGTAATTTGTCTGTGCAAATGGAACGAAGAAGACGTTGTGCGAACGAGAGAAAAATTGAGGCACATTGAGGGAGATCATTTGCAGAAGAGGAGGACAATCGATGACTCCATTCATCAACTTATGGAAGAAGCATTGATCGGCCACAGCACGACGATTGACCAACGGGGTAAGACGGCAGACACGTAGGATTGAGCCATAGTCGAGATCATGCCACGAGATACCCATCTTGAAAGCAACGTAACGAAGGAAGATGTGCTGTACAGTCTCAATCTGGTGGGCGTAGGTGGCGTAGTATGGCGACCACACGACGGACGAATACTCCAGGAGAGGACGGACAAGCGAGCAATACAGCGTCGTTATGGCCTTGACATCACTGAATTCGCGGGTGTTACGCTTTATGAAACCCAGTACCCTCCGAGCACGGCCAGTAACTGCGTCAATGTGTTCGCCAAAATTTAACTGTTGATCCAACAAGACCCCCAGATCACGCGTAACTTGCAAGCGATGGAGAGAAGTGCCAAGAATGGAATAGTTGAAAATGAAAGGGTCTTGCAGGCGAGAAAACGAACTGACCGAGTACTTTAATGGGTTAAGCTGCAGACAATGGACGCCACACCACTCCACGAAGTCATTGAGGGCGGACTGAAGGATCTCACAATCAGCAGCTGATGTTGTAACGGGGCGGCAGATTCCAAGCGCCCCGTCAAGAAACTTCGGCGGCGGGGGACGGAACGGCCCCTCTCCCCTCCAAGCGCCTAACCCCAGCTGGGCGGAAGGCGTGTCCTCATTGGATTGGTTAGGCGATGGGCGGCGCGAGACACCCAGGGAGGAGTAGGAGGGGAAGGCGACTTGACGAGCGGACTGGGAGAAGGAACATCAGGCAGTCGTATCCGAACTCAAGAGAAGGAAAGTTGGAATCCCCGTTCGCCGTAATCCCGTGAGGACAAGGCGGAACGAAGTGAAGTGAAGCGGAACATCGAAGCGGAACAACCGACGCGTAGCAAGTCAACCCCTTGTGAACCCGGTGTTGTGAAAGTGACCTGAGGGAACGAGTGTATCGTGGTTCCTTCAGGGTGAGAACTCGGGAATTGGGAGATCAGCCAATTCCTCTCCCGTAACAGTGGGCCCTTATACGAACTGAAAATTCCCCGTCGGACCCGAGTGTTGATCCGTTCGCGCCCGATTCGACGGCCAATAGTCCAGGTCTCCCACGCACCGCCAGTCGTCGGACCTCCGTCGGAAAGAGCCTCGCCTCCTCCGGCCTGGACGGCGTTCCCCTGACCGAAGCCGAGCAGTGAAGAGAACATCACCCTGTTGTCTCCATCCGAAGGAGTTGGTGCACGTAAGTGGCGAAATAACTCTGTCTCGTACCCTCGCAACGCGAAAGTCGAATCTTTAAATCTGGCCCAAGCCCTGACGTTTAGTCACCAGAAAGCTGATCAGAGAATTGTACATTGTAACCGTAGTATTTAGTATTTTGTCTGTCGTAGGAAAAGTAAAAGGAATTAGGGGAGGACATTAGCAAATCACTTTCATTTTGCCGTTATTCAAATCAAACACTCCTGAGCCTTCAGCTACCTCGTAAATTCATTTGGCCCTCAGCCCTTCACTTCTACCTACTCAATAATTAGATTACGTAATAGTCAGTATCCTTCTCGGCCGAGACATTCCGTATTTCATATTTCTGTCAATTGCGTTATTATAAGCCAATATTGAACCCTTGTCTTTCAATCACGAAACCCCATTCCTCAGAGCTTGGTAAATTCAGGTGTACTTGGCGTCTATGACCGACCATCTCCGACATTCCGGACGGTAAGTGAAAGTCTTTAGTCTCCCACTAATTTATTCGCCTAGGTCTATTTCTGGATCCCTAGCCCGTTAGGTGAAAACGGCGGGTTACATCTTTTGGTGGCAAGCGGTGGGATATTTCAGAAATCTCGATTTCTGTCGTATCCACAACAAGTGATCTTGACCAGGTGAATATTGGTGAGAAAAAGCTCTGAAGGAATTGGGTCGCGTTCTATAATCTTGAAATTCAAATTGTGCTAGTTGTAGATTCCGAAATTTAAAATTGTAAGAAACAAACAAATCGGCCCGAGTGTGAGGAAGCGAGTGAGGAGTCAATTGACTTCAAATCCGTGTCTAGGATTTTTTCTTTCCAAAAATCGAAATTTAGATACTGGCTCATTTATTTAGTAGCATCACTCTCACTGTAGCCCTCTGTTCCGAGACTGTTCCGGGGCTGTTCCGGGGCTTGTTCCGAGGCCCTCTGTTCCGAGACTGTTCCGGGACTGTTCCGGGGCTTGTTCCGAGGCCCTCTGTTCCGAGACTGTTCCGGGACTGTTCCGAGACTTGTCCCGAGGCCCTCTGTTCCGAGACTGTTCCGGGACTGTTCCGGGGCTTGTTCCGAGGCCCTCTGTTCCG
This sequence comes from Cyrtorhinus lividipennis, assembly GCA_019603395.1. Taxonomy (NCBI): domain Eukaryota; kingdom Metazoa; phylum Arthropoda; class Insecta; order Hemiptera; family Miridae; genus Cyrtorhinus; species Cyrtorhinus lividipennis. Next base: position 10,455,134 of record CM033998.1, on the reverse strand, counting down.
GGTCTGTTCCGGGACTGTTCCGAGACTTGTCCCGAGGCCCTCTGTTCCGGGACTGTTCCGAAACTTGTCCCGAGGCCTTCTGTTCCGAGACTGTTCCGAGGCCCTCTGTTCCGAGACTGTTCCGGGACTGTTCCGGGGCTTGTTCCGAGGCCCTCTGTTCCGGGTCTGTTCCGGGACTGTTCCGAGACTTGTCCCGAGGCCCTCTGTTCCGGGACTGTTCCGAAACTTGTCCCGAGGCCTTCTGTTCCGAGACTGTTCCGAGGCCCTCTGTTCCGGGACTGTTCCGGGAGCCTTCAGCTCCAATTGACATCCCGATTCCAGACCCGTCATAGCTCTTACCAACTGGGAAGTCCTTTCTCGATTCGTGGGGAAATTATCGGTCCTTGGTGCGCAAGAAAGTGATCTATCGGTTCTATAATTCTTTTTGTTTAGTCTTTTTTATTCAACAAGTGAGTTCGCGACCATGCACCAAAACAGCAGCCCATCAGTCGAGGGCGAAGCCATGATGAACGCCGTGACGGAAGCAATGAACAAACTGGGCGCCTTTTTCCGTGAGCCTGCTGCCTCCGGCATTCCGCGGTCGTTGTTCATGGAAGTCGACACATGGAACCCTGATGAGCCGGATGCTATCACGGCATCCGTGTTCTTCCAGGAGGTGGAGCAAGCAACCCAAGAGTTTGACGAACACAGGAGACTACGATTCCTTCGTACCCGCCTGAAAGGTGGAGCCAAGCGATTCCTCCAGGATGGTCTTGGCGAAACCCCATACACGACAGTGAAGAAGGCCATACTGGCATGGTATGGCGAGGAAAGTCCCGAGAAGGCAACCATACGACTCTGGACAGCCCAGAGAGACCCCGACGAGTCCATCCGACGGTTCGCAGAACGACTTCTGGCCACGGCAAGATCGGCTGTCCGAACTGAACCCAACCTGAACGATGCTCAACGTCGGGAATGGACAAGACGAAAGGCACTCAGCGCTTTTGTCCGCGGACAACCGAAAGAACTCCATCTCTACTTGCAGGGTAACCCTCCGGACACCTTGGAGGATGCAGTGGAGCGGGCTGAGGGATGGGAGGACGTAATGAGAGCAAAGCAGGACTACGATGCTCGATGGGACATAACTGCTGTCAGTGGATCAAGACCTTCGGAGCCCAAGAAATGCTACTCTTGCGGAGAACCAGGGCACTTTGCAGCAAACTGCCTGCAAAAACCCAGAAGCCCACTTCGTTACCCAAACAAACCGGCCACGTTCGGCGATCACCAGTTGATACCGGTGCCGACGAAGTTACCACCGACCGTCCCAGTGCTGCCCTGTATGTACTGTGGTGATCTTTCCCACTTTCCAGTGAGTTGCCCCCACGGACTCTACGCGGCCTTGTTTCTGCAATTTCTGTGGATCCCGTGACCATCTGGAGGCTGATTGCCTTAAGAAGAAGAAGACCCTGCCCATATCAAATCCGCGAATGCACCAGGTCAGAAACATCAGCACGACCCAGGAAACCCAAGCCAATCTCACGACAAATAATGAGGACGAACCAATCGTCGAAGTCCGCGGAGACGAGCTGGTGTCCTACCAGACCGCTGTGAATGGTGTCATGATGCCCATGATACTGATCACCGCCGGCTTGGGGAAGGAATCCCGGCGGATGGTCGTGGATACTGGTGCTGCAGTGTCTGTCCTATCAAGACCTGTGCCTGGCATTGACATCCGCCCAACAACGATGGAGCTATGGGGTGCCGACGGACAACCACTGCCCGTGCTGGGGATCCAGGATGTACGTACCACCATCGGTCCGGTCACGATTACGCACGCGTTCTGTGTCTTCCAACGACCTGACTCCGGCTTGGATCTGATTGGACTGGACCTCCTGAGGAAATTACCCCTTGGCATACGCCCGGATATCGGCGTAGTGGAGATGAAGGAACCCGCCACGGGGAAGATGATCTCCATTGGCGTGGTCGCCCCTGACCCGGACCTCCTCAGGCACATCCGTCAACTAAAGGACGACAGGAGGGCGCAAAAAGCCCAGGAAACCGCCCGAGCCACGAAACCCGACACCGACAACAACCGCCAGGGCGGGTCCACAGCCGCTCCAACATCTGCCGAGGCCCCCGAACCTAGCGTCGACGACAACTACCAAGGCCAATTGACCACCGAAACAGCACCACCCAGAAAGCAGCCGGTGGTACACCCTCCGATGTCCGATGTAGCAGAATTCCCAATTGAGATCTGGGACAATCCTCCTTCAACCTCTGAATTGGAGTGCCAAGTGCATCAGCATCTGACTCATCTGGCGGGACCCGACTACCAATTGGTCAAGGACTGCCTGACGCAGAAGCTGCATCTCTTCGAGAAGCCCGGGAGGGAGGGTTGTTCCCTGCAGGTGGCTCACGAAATTGACACCGGAAGCGCGAGCCCCACGGCCAGAAAGCCCTATCCAGTGGCGCATGCTCTGAGAGGCTTCGTGGAAGACCAAGTCTACTCCTTGCTGGCCGACGGTGTTATTGTGCCATCCAAAAGCCCCTGGAACGCTCCAGTAGTCATCGCCAAGAAGAAGACCCCTCCCGGTGAGCCACAGCAGTACCGATTCTGCATTGACTATCGGGAAATAAATGCCAAGACCAAGGGTAACAAGTACCCTATCCCTCGTTTGCAGGAAACCCTGGCCATGATGGGTCGTAGTAAGATCTTCACAACCCTGGACCTGACTATGGGATATCACCAGATACCCGTCAGTCCCGAATCAAGGGAAAAGACCGCGTTCACGGCACTCAATCGTCACTTCGAGTATGTGCGCATGCCCTTCGGGCTTAAAAATGCCCCGGCAACCTTCCAAGCCGCCATGAATGACGTACTCGACGGACTGCTGGGTGACGGTTGTCTCATATACCTCGACGATGTCATCATCTTCACTGAGGATCTGCAGTCACATGTTAACATCTTGCGAGCCGTTCTGGAGAGATTTGAAGAGACTGGATTCCGCCTTAATCTCAAGAAGTGCTCGTTCCTGAGGTCTCGCGTCAACTTCCTGGGCCATGTTATCACGTCAGAAGGAATCGAGATGGAGTCAGAAAAGGTCAAAGCCATAGGAGAATACCCTCCGCCGACGAGCGTTCGCGAGCTCCGATCCTTCTTGGGACTGGCCGGTTTTTACCGCCGTTTCATCGAGCACTACTCGGAAATGAGCGCCCCTCTCACCAAACTCTTGAGGAAAAACCGGGAGTACAGCTGGGGTGAAGAGCAGCAGAGCGCGTTTGACCGACTCAAGCAAGCACTCATGACCCAACCCGTGCTCGCCTATCCGGACTTTGACAAGCCATTCATCCTGTCCACGGACGCATCAGGAACCGCTATGGGAGCAGTACTAGCCCAGGAACATCAGGGGCAGGAGCGACCGGTCGCTTACGCAAGTCGCGCCCTCAACGATGCTGAGACACGTTACTCCACCACCGAGCGTGAGCTCCTTGCTGTAGTCTGGGGCGTGACGCATTTCCAGCAATTCCTGCTCGGGAAGAAGTTCGTCCTGAGGACCGACCACGCAGCACTCACGGCAGCCATGAATCTACGCGATCCAACTTCGCGCATCGGACGATGGATCCTCCGGCTGACGGAGTACGAGTATGAGGCGCAGTACCGCCCCGGATCGCAGATGGCTCATGTCGACGGCCTGAGTCGTGTTCCCGTTGGCGCCATCATACTAAGCATGCCGAAGGAACTTCTGATGGCAGCCCAATCCTTGGACCCCTGGATCTCCACCCTGACGGCTGATCCAGAGAAGTATCAACTAAAGGAGGAGGAAGGAGTCTGGAGGAAGGAGGTCGATGTGGATGGCCAGCGGATCACGGTGCCACTGATCCCATCCACCATGCGGCGCTGGTTCCTGACCAATTGTCATCAACATCAGTGGGCCGGGCACCCTGGCATAGAAACAACCACCCGTGTCGCAAGGCGGTACGGGTACTGGAAGAAGATGGTACGTGACGTCCGAGAGTTCGTCCAGAAATGCCAGGAGTGCCAGGAGAGGAACACTCCCCCAAATTTGACACCACCAATCCAGAAACCCGATATACCGACCCGAATTGGTCAAATTGTCGGTATTGACTTTGTTGGGCCTCTACCTGGTCGAGGGGGTACCAAATACATCCTGACGGTAATCGATCAGTTCTCCAAGTACGCAGAGGCTTATGTCACCACGGATTGCACAGCAGTAACAACCGCTCGCGTATTGACCACAAAATATTTACCAACCCATGGTGCACCTGAGAGGCTCGTCTCTGACCGAGGCGCCGCCTTCATTTCTGGGGTCGTCAAGGAGCTCTGCGATACCTGGGAGATACGCCACGTCCACACCTCCGCTTACCACCCACAGGCCAACGGAGTATGTGAGCGATTCCATCGCACCCTGGCAAATCTGGTGGCGAAACTGAGACGCAAAACCCGGGACTGGGAAGCCGCCTTGCCTTTGGCACTAGCTGCCTACCGCAGCCTTCCCCACTGTAGTACGGGCTATTCGCCAAATCACCTGGTTTTCGGACGAGAGCTGAGAATGCCGCACCTAACCGAAATCAGCATGAAACGGGAAGCAACATCGCCCTTGAAGGATCAACACCAGGAAATGGTGCGGGTCCGTTTGGAAGCCGAGCGACAGCTGAGGCGCGCTTGGCACACCCGTGAGCAGGCAATCAACAAGCGACGCCACTCTCGGGAGTTCCAGATAGGCCAACACGTATATGCCCAGCAGCTCGTCGCCCCACCAGGCACAGTGAAGAAGTTCTGGAGCCCCTGGAAAGGACCGCTCCGTGTGACCCGCAAACTGACCGATGTCAATTACGAGGTCCAGGATGTCCTGGGGAAGACCACGCGTTACCACCTCAGCAGGCTCAAGCCAGCGTTTATCAACAGCGTGCCAGACGACGCCGTCACCCCCGACGTAGCGGAGGAATCGCGCCCACCCGAGAGCCCTGCCCCTCCACCTAGCGAAGATAGCGGAGGGACGTGGTTGTTGGACCCCCTTGAATGGCCGGAACCAGTACGGACCGAAGAAAATCCTGAACCTGGGGCCCAGGGCCCTGGAAGATCCTCCAGCCGAATCCCGATTCCGATTAGGACGGCGTCCAGTCCATACGGGCTAAGACCAAGGCGCAAAACGATCGACTACGCGCAGCTCCACGCGGGGAAGATGTCAACACCTAAAACGGGATGAAGCGATTGAAAAAAAAAAAAAAAAAAAAAAAAAAAAAAAAAAAAAAAAAAAAAAAAAAAAAATTTTCAAGTTTTGTGGTATACTCGTAGTTTGTGAAATAGAATAGGGAATGTCTTACCTGTAGAATAAAATGCACAACACAAGTACTTACCTTGTTTGATTAATGACCGTGCCTCATGGGTCGGGACAGGACTGCCTTGCCCCCCCCCCCCTCTTTTCCTTTGTTTTTCCCTTGTAATGGCAGCTAAAATCTAGGGTTGTTGTTCAGCGTCTGGCTCTGTGCAGAGAGGGAGGTTGTCTGCATGATAAATGAGCCATCGATTGATGTACAACGGGTGAGTCGGAGCGTGAGAGGAGACTAACAGAAGGGCCGGTTTGTATGTTTCAGAGTATAGTGGGGAAATAGGAGATCAGCGAACGACACCAAAAGACTATGGCGCTACCTCGGGCGCGGGTACCGTCGTCGGTGGGCAGCACGGACTTGGAGCCCGGAAGTACGGAGTGGCTGGCCGTCACCTCCACGGTCATCATGGGGCTGGGCAAGCTGGTCGCGTCCTGCGACAGGATGCCAACACAGAGGCGGATTCTGCTGCGCTGCCTAGACGAGCTTGGGGAAAGCTTGAACGTCGGCGACTCGGGGGTGGACATGAGATCAAGATCGAGTGGTGGGTCGGTGGAGGTCGAGTCCCTGCGTTCTTATTTCCGGGTCTGTATATAATCTCGAAATCATACTGCAATAAATAGATCACCTAACTCTTCATCGGTTCTCGATTTTAAATTAATATTTTTGAGAGGTTTGTGGTCTGTGATTAATTTAAATTTTCTCCCAATAAGCCAATATCGCCAAAATTCTATTGCGGATGTAACGGGGCGGCAGATTCCAAGCGCCCCGTCAAGAAACTTCGGCGGCGGGGGACGGATCGACCCCTCTCCCCTCCAAGCGCCTGACCCCAGCTGGGCGAAAGGCGTGTCCTCATTGGATTGGTTAGGCGATGGGCGGCGCGAGACACCCAGGGAGGAGTAGGAGGGGAAGGCGACTTGGCGAGCGGACTGGGGAAAGGAACATCAGTCAGTCGTGTCCGAACTCAAGTGAAGGAAAGTTGGAATCCCCGTTCGCCGTAATCCCGTGAGGACAAGGCGGAACGAAGTGAAGTGAAGCGGAACATCGAAGCGGAACAACCGACGCGTAGCAAATCAACCCCTTGTGAAGCCGGTGTTGTGAAAGTGACCTGAGGGAACAAGTGTATCGTGGTTCCTTCAGGGTGAGAACTCGGGAATTGGGAGATCAGCCAATTCCTCTCCCGTAACAGTGGGCCCTTATACGAACTGAAAATCCCCCGTCGGACCCGAGTGTTGATCCGTTCGCGCCCGATTCGACGGCCAATAGTCCAGGTTTCCCACGCACCGCCAGTCGTCGGACCTCCCGTCGGAAAGAGTCTCGCCTCCTCCGGCCTGGACGGCGTTCCCCTGACCGAAGCCGAGCAGTGAAGAGAACATCACCCTGTTGTCTCCATCCGAAGGAGTTGGTGCACGTAAGTGGCGAAATAACTCTGTCTCGTACCCTCGCAACGCGAAAGTCGAATCTTTAAATCTGGCCCAAGCCCTGACGTTTAGTCACCAGAAAGCTGATCAGAGAATTGTACATTGTAACCGTAGTATTTAGTATTTTGTCTGTCGTAGGAAAAGTAAAAGGAATTAGGGGAGGACATTAGCAAATCACTCTCATTTTGCCGTTATTCAAATCAAACACTCCTGAGCCTTCAGCTACCTCGTAATTCATTTGGCCCTCAGCCCTTCACTTCTACCTACTCAATAATTAGATTACGTAATAGTCAGTATCCTTCTCGGCCGAGACATTCCGTATTTCATATTTCTGTCAATTGCGTTATTATAAGCCAATATTGAACCCTTGTCTTTCAATCACGAAACCCCATTCCTCAGAGCTTGGTAAATTCAGGTGTACTTGGTGTCTATGACCGACCATCTCCGACATTCCGGACGGTAAGTGAAAGTCTTTAGTCTCCCACTAATTTATTCGCCTAGGTCTATTTCTGGATCCCTAGCCCGTTAGGTGAAAACGGCGGGTTACAATGTTACACGGGTAAAAATCTTAAGGTCGTCTGCAAACATCAGGAAGGAAACATCAGAGAAAATCCGGCAGAGCGAACCACAGAAAACTATGAACAGCAAGGGCCCAATATGTGACCCCTGAGGCACACCCGAAGAGGCAGGGAAAGGCTGAGAGGCGACGCCCCTTATCCTCACCAACATCGAGCGATCCACCAGATAATCCGTGACCCATTGGAGAAAAGAGCCATGAACACCAAGAGAGCGCAGACAAGCGATGAGGTGGCTGTGGGAAACACTATCAAACGCCTTGGAAAAGTCCGTAGAGACCGAGTCAACCTGCTTACCCACTGAGAAAGCGCTGAGAATATATTCCTGATACAGAAGGAGGTTGGTTGTGGTGGAGCGTCCCTTGACAAAACCATGCTGCTCAACAGGAATGGGCGGTGACAGAAGAGGAGTGATGATTCCAACCACCAGCTTCTCAAACAGCTTAGGGATTGTCGACAGAGATGAAATGCCACGATAATTTGACACAGCAGACTTATCTCCAGACTTATGAATAGGGGTCACAAATGCAACCTTCCAGGCAAGCGGAAATATCCCCTCAGAGAGCGAACGATTGAAATGCAGAGTCAGTGGGGCAGCGAGAGCAGCTGCATAATGCTTAAGGAGTACAGGGGGGACACCGTCAGGTCCAAGGCTCTTACTTACATCCAACTCACGCAGACCATCCAAGACTTGCTCAAAAGAAATTGTAAACCTTCCCACATCAACAATGTCCTCTGGGGGTAAACTCTCGTTTACAAAACCCTTATTCGACCCTTACGCTCTTCCTATATGGGGAACCTGCTCAGACTCACAGTTCAAACGACTTGAGAGCAGCCAAAATGCGATCCTACAACACTCCATAGTCCGCGCCACCCCATTCGTCAGAAATGAAACCCTGTATAACGACTTCTCATTGGATTCTCCAACTTCGACCCGCCAGGCTTTCATGAAAAAATGTGTAGCTGCATACTCCGACCACTTCAACCAATTCGCGGCTGGAGGTTTTGCCCCGCTTTCATCCCAGCGACTCCGACGCCCAAGACACATCCTGCAATTCATCCCCACCATCCCAGACTGAACTCCGACTTAATGCATTTAAACAAGGACCTGAAACCGTGCCAAGTTAATAATACCAGTACCGTATCCACCCAGTGCAGACACTTATCATTAAGATATATTACTATTGTAATGGGCTTAAACCAAATAAAAGAGAGAGAGAGAGAAAAAAAAAATCCCACGTAACGTGAGGACAATGTACAATTTTCGTGAACGGAACGTTTGGAATCACATCAGATGCGATGAGCATATTGATTTGTTGTTTTACCTGACGTGATAGCCCGGTGGTATTTGTGGTGATCATTCTTGAACGCATGTGACTGGAAAGAAAAATAAAGAAAAATAAGTCGGTTACAATCCATCCATATACAAGTACAAATCAACGAAGCCTTACATAATAAACAATAATTTATTAGGTTATGTTTTGATGTTCATAGAAATAATTTTCGCTCGTGGAGATGTTATAACCAAATATAGAAACAAACTGACCTTGTTTTAACCACAAGGAGGGCCGCGAAACCGCTATTACTTCGCACTTTCTGCAGTTTTTCAACTCTTGACTTGAAAATCAAGCTTTTTCAGGGGAAGAATACTGCATTGTAAGAATTGAAGTAGACGGTAGCTAGTCAAACTGATTTTTCGAAGAGCGGTGGCCGATATATTGGCTTAATAATAGCAAAATTTTCCAAATTGGCAAAAACACAGAAAACGCAGGTTTTGGTTGGTTATTCCTTGAATAATCAACCTATGTTTTCATAATAATGGTCAACCTCTCCGATTCGGCTCAAAATTTTTTTCTGGACGTTTCATGGCGTCTAGATCAAAAAAGGCCAATGTCCGCCGTCCATTGTCCGCGCCGTTTTTGGTAGTAGAAAACTTTCTAAAAATCTGAAATTTGGGTCAGGGGTCTGTTCCTGGCCGAGACGGGTCCTCAAAACTTTTCAGCCCGATCGGACCACATATGAGAGGGGGGGGCGGTAGGGGGGGTAGGGGTCGAAATGTGTTTTTTGAAAAATGGATTTTCGAGATTTTGGGCGATCTAGGCGAGTAGGGTTTCATTTTTTACTAAATTTTGGACGCTGAATACAACGAAACGGGTCCCAGAACGATTGGCACCCACTGAAAGAAGTAATTGGTCAAATTGGGTATTTATTACCCATTTTGAATATGTGTTTTCGGGATTTCTGCTACCTAGGCGTGTGGGGTATAGTTTTCCACTAAATTTTGGACGCTGAATCCAAAGAAACGGGTCCCAGAACGATTGGCACCCACTGGAAGAAGTAATGGGTCAAATTGGGTATTTATTACCCATTTTGAATATGTGTTTTCGGGATTTCTGTTACCTAGGCGTGTGGGGTATAGTTTTCCACTAAATTTCGGACGCTGAATTCAATGATGTGTGTCCCAGATCGATTGGCACCCACCGGAAGAAGTTATGGGTCAAAATGGGTAGGTATGTATCCACCCATTTTGTATGTGTCAGGATTTCTGGTGCCTAGGCGTGTGGGGTTTCATATTCCACTAAATTTTGGACCCTGAATCGATTGGATTGGGTCTGGGACCCGCCGCACCCACTGTTTCCCCCATTCGAGGAATAACCAACCCGTGTGTTAGAATTTGCTGATTTTTTCTACGTTCATTGATGTTTTAAGCTGTTATTGGTGGTATTATAAATTATTTAAAAATGTCTATCGATAAATTAAGATACTCCCTTCTCTCCTTGGAAACCTATTCAGCCACACCCCAACCTATCAATTTTATTTTTGGGCACAGCACCCCCGGTAGGTTGGATAGGAACAACTCACCCAAGTTGCGGAAAGTTCAGAATTTTGGCAACCTGCTAATGCCTGCACATCCACTAATCAACTCATCAATCAATAACGTTTCCTTCAAGTACCTCAAAACAACTCACCGTTCCATTGAACGAGCTCTCTATCATTTGATGAGTCGAATTGGCGGGGTTTAGGTACTCGACCTGATACTCAGAACTGGTACCTTCGGGCGTACCGTCTGTAACGGTCCGTCGGATACTTCTGTACCCGGACACTTGACCGTTGAGGCCAACAGAGGAATTTGAGCGGGATACCGTCGTCTGTAAGTCCTCCAATAGAGCATCTGTAACAAAAAATTCACTTAATCAATGTCAAAATAAACCAGTATTCGGATGAAAAGAATCACTTTACATGTTTTGGCAGCTCCAAATCTACAAAATACGCCCTACTACGTTTAAAACTGCTATTTCACTTTTCATAAGCGACCCAAAACTATCTCTTTTAATTACCTGCATTATTTACTAACCCTCCAAAAATTGGCCCCGAGTTGGTGTACTTCTCTTTTCAGTTGGGGTTACAAATAAAATTAATGATTGATACATATTCAATAGTTTAACTGATCTCCTGCACTCAACGTACTGCATTTGACGGATTCAGCAGAGTGGAGGTGCTATATGGGTACATGTACATAGCGGGGTAGAAGAAAAAATAGTTCATGTTTGCCCTGAGGAGATTCGAAAGCAGTAGCTTCTGGTCTTGGAAAGCTCTTTACAGGCTGTCACAAAACGAGGTTTCCGAAGATCTCTCCACGTTAATCCTTTTCAAGAGAGATTTCACTCAATGATAGTGAACAGCGTTCCATTCTATTTTCAAGACCTTGCTACGACCTTACGTGGTTCGACGAACTTAGCGGAACGCAATTTTTTGCATTTAACTCGAGCTTTCATCAACAATTTGTGCGTCTTACGGGTAGCAGACACCATCAAAAGATATGTAATACAATATGATCTCATCGAAAGACCCCCCCTCTCTTCTGCATACCAACTGGACTAGATAGAGTTAATGAAAACTAATTAATTTTCGGTTGCCATTATTTGAATCGTCTACTCTCCACTGTCGCAATATCATCGAACAATTTGTGACTCCGACGTAATGAATTTTATGATGACACGATAAACGGCCCATGAACGATCAACTTTGTTGACAACATTGGCTCCGCCCAACCCAGGTTATCATATCAGTCCCCTCCTAGGCTTCCTAGGTGCTGAATCCTCGCATTTATAAATGAGCAGCGATTTAGCTTTCAACATGGATGTTTTAGGGCTAGTGGTCGTTCTAGACTGCGTAAAGACACCAAAATTCATGACGATCGCATAATATGATCACATACGCAAAATCCTCGACCTGGCACTTTAGATTATTATTATTAACTGATTAACTGAAAATTTAGTGGAAAATGATACCCCACTCGCCTAGATCGCCCAAAATCTCGAAAATCCATTTTTCAAAAAACACATTTTGACCCCTACCCCACCCAAATTTGGTCCGATCGGGCTGAAAAGCTTGGAGGACCGTCCCAGGCCGGTTACAGACCCCTGACCCAAATTTCAGATTTTTAGAAAATTTTCTACTACCAAAAACGGCGTGGACGGCGGACGGCGTACGGCGGACGGACATTGACCTTTTGGTTGGTTATTCCTTGAATAATCAACCTATGTTTTCATGCAAATGGTCAACCTCTCCGATTCGGCTCAAAATTTTTTTCTGGACGTTTCATGGTCTCTAGATCAAAAAAGGTCAATGTCCGTCCGCCGTCCGCCGTCCGCCGTACGCCGTACGCCGTCCGCCGTCCGCCGTACGCCGTCCGCCGTACGCCGTACGCCGTCCGCCGTCCGCCGTCCACGCCGTTTTTGGTAGTAGAAAATTTTCTAAAAATCTGAAATTTGGGTCAGGGGTCTGTTCCCGGCCTAGGACGGTCCTCCAAGCTTTTCAGTCCAATCGGACCAAATTTGGGCGGGGTAGGGGTCAAAATGTGTTTTTTGAAAAATGGATTTTCGAGATTTTGGGCGATCTAGGCGAGTGGGGTATCATTTTCCACTAAATTTTGGACGCTGAATCAAATGAAATGGGTCTCAGGACGATTGGCACCCCCTGGAAGAAGTTATGGGTCAAATTGCGTATATATTACCCATTTTGAATATATGTTTTTGAGATTTCTGGAACCTAGGCGTGTGGGGTATCATTTTCCGCTAAATCTTGGAAGCTGAATCCAATGAAGTGGGTCTCAGGACGATTGGCACCCACTGGAAGAAGTTATGGGTCAAATTGGGTATACATCACCCATTTTAAATATGTGTTTATGCGATTTCTGGTACCTGGGCGTGTGGGGTATCATTTTCCACTAAATCATGGACACTGAATCGATTGGAATGGGTCTGGGACCCGCCGCACCCACCATTTTCCCCATTTCCCCCATGTTTTTAAATAAGTTTCCATGCGCCTGGTCTGACGAATAACCAACCCCTGTGTAAGAATTTGCAGCGTTTTTTGATCTAGACACCATGAAACGTCCAGAAAAAAATTTGAGCCGAATCGGAGAGGTTGACCATTTGTATGAAAACATAGGTTGATTATTCAAGGAATAACCAACCAAAACGCTGCAAATTCATAAACATTGGTTGGTTATTCCTCGGACCATCCGCATGGAGACTCATTTCTTCAACATGGGGGAAATGGGGAAACAGTGGGTGCGGCGGGTCCCAGACCCATTCCAATCGATTCCAAAGTTCAGGATCCAAAATTTAGTGGAATATGATACCCCACACGCCCAGGTACCGGAAATCTCGAAAACGCATCCTATTCAAAATGAGCAAATGCTCGCTCGTGACACTTGCTCGCGGCAAATGCTCGGGCAGTGAAAATGGGGCTTAAGATCCGTTCTGAACAATATCAGTACTGAATAGGCTTGAGACCCAACTTACCGAGGTTGCTTTCGTGGTCCTGGTGTGTTCCCCGCATTCTGCTCATACTGAAACAGAGATAACCAACTGAATAAACGTTGTGATAAAATTAGGATGAAAAGTTATGCGTAAACACAATTGTGCAGTTCAAGTCAGTCAGTTTTGACATGCTCCAGTACGTAATGATCGTTTCTGAATCAAAAAGGCGCACGCCCACCAGTGGTATAATTTCAAACCATGCAAATGGCTGATCGGCGACATTCTTAGAAGCTGGGATAAGTCAGAATGTGTTACAACTTCTTTTTGATGATGCATCCTTTCTTCAACGCAGCCCAGGAATCTCTATATGTTTTGTCTGTATGACAAAACACCGCTGGAACGTATTGTAAATATCCGTATGGTAAGATTAGAATCAGGAATAGCATGAAAAACTGCAAATTCTTACACGCATAATATTGGCTATTCCTCGGACCAGGTGCTCTGAGACTCATTTCTTCAACATGGGGGAAACAGTGGGTGTGGCGGGTCCCGGACCCATTCTAATCGATTGAGGGTCCAAAGTTTAGTAGCAAATGATACCCCCACACGCCTAGGTACCAGAAATATCGAAAATTCATTTTTCAAAATACACATTATGACCCCTACCCCGCCCAAATTTGGCCCAATAGGGCTGAAAAGTTTCGAGGATCAACTAGGGCTGAAAAACGGGTCCCTGACCAAAATTTCGGATTTTTAGAAATTTGTCTAGTACCAAAATCGGCGGGGACGGCGGACATACATTTGCTAATTTTGATCTAGACACCTTGAAACGTCCAGAAAAAATTTTTGGACCGAATCGGAGAAATTGACTTTTTGCATGAAAACATAGGTTGATTGATTATTCAAGGGGTAACCAACCAAAACAAGCAACATGTCATCAGGGGCTTTGGCACCTTTGAGTGTTTTGGATTTACTGGGAAGATGAATCCTTATGCCTGAACCAAACAACACTTGATCCTCGTCTTCTTTATCAGCATTGTCTTGCAACCGGTAACAACCGAAACTGACCCAGATTTTTAGTTTTGGACTTACGTAGTATGTAAGATACTGCTCAGAAGAACTGCTCCATGGAGGATGCTGGAGCGTACGGAAACAGGTGGTCGGAGGGAACGTACTGTAAGCCTTGACTGGCGCGTGATGAATGACGGACAAGTCGAATAGTACCGAACTCAACTCTTCCGTGAAGGGATAGTCGTGTATTTTAATGAAGCCATTTACATCTGCCAGTCTGGTAAGGAGACAAGGGCCGGTTATGCCCGCTCCCGAAGGTCAGCTCATCTGTTGCTGCGGATCGTATAACTTCGGGGTTGTAGGAGTCATTCGGTTCGGGGATTCCTAGAGGTCACGTCCGTATACGGCAGTGACCCTGTACCCCGTACCGAGTAGGAGGCCTCCCAAGTTCGTTCCACATTTCCAACAAGAACGTCAATGCTATCCTGTTGTTAGGCGGCCCGAGGGTACGCGTATCTTTCTTATAATTCCCCCTAATTTCAAAAAAAGAAACACATCGCAAAAAAAAAAAAAAAAAAAAAAAAAAAAATAGCGGTTAGAAGTGTTTGCGGTGTTTTTTTTTCAGCAGACGCCTCCTTTTGGTTGGTTATTCCTTGAATAATCAACCTATGTTTTTAGTTAAAATGAGTGGTTAGCGATCCACATAAGTACCGTAAAAGGCTCAGTTCTCCCAAGTCCATCATAATCAAGATGATTTGCTTCTAATTAAGGACAACTCTTCTCGTTTTGCTCCAGGCACTCTTAATACGGATCTAATGTGAATAAGTATGAGGAGACGAGACCGGGATTGTGGGCTCATTTTGTGAAAGGAGGTCGTTCCAAAATGTTCCGTGTTTCTACATTAAAAAAAAAAATAATAATAATAATAATAAATAAATAAAACTGAACGAAAACAATTTTGTTTACAAACCTCGTATACGTATTACAAATATATGAAGGAAATTAGAATTATCCCTGAAAATTAGACCAAAATCCGTTCAAAATTCGCGGATTATTGACCAAAAGAAAAAGTTGTGTTCGTACATGAGCTGAGCTTCTGTTGGTGGGATTGTGATGAAACTGTTAGGAGAGACTAGCACCTCAGAGCTCAGACCCACCAATTATAATGAACTTCAATGTTCCTTTCTCCGAAACTGCTGAATGAATTTGAACGCGTGATTTTTGACGGAAACCCGGTGTTGAACTTGGCATCATACGACTGGTTCTTCTTCGATCAAAATAAACATATCAGTTCGTGTTTCATTCATATTCACGAACCATCTTACCTTCTCCTAAATTCGAGAGCGGAAACACGTAAATTATACTTGAACTCAAAGGCTTTATCAACTTATAGGACAGTTCACAAAAGGTATATCACGGCCATGGAACAAGGAGGGAGCCCTTATTTCATGATCACAAGATCACAACTCGGATAAATTATTGAACTTCGTCTTTTATACAAGCGGAGGGAGCCCTTATCAAGGAGAAACAGTGTTGCCTCCCCACAATGAACACATTTTGAATTGGAACTATTGCATGAGCTGTAATATTTCCATCAAATTTCTTTTAGCACATCTAAATGTTGAGACCTTTATATTGCCTTTTTTATATAACGATTTATCGATATGCAATTTGAAGTTGAAGTGAAGCTTGGTGAGGACTTTTGAAATGCTCACATTAGAGAACAAATAAGTCAAGAAGCAAATTTTGAGGAAAAAACGAATTTTCGGTTCATTGTACATTAGTTGGGAACAGATTTAAAAAAGAATTTACTTGAGGTAAAAATAAACATGAAAATTCGAAAAATCGATTTTTGGCGTATAAATTAACTTTTCAACATTGTGTATTTTATCATTGGACTCGGGAAGAATAAGATATTTCTTCCAAGCGCTTCTTGATTCAATTTTAATAAAATTCTAGACATTAGAACGACGGCTCTCCAAAATTGCAGTTTTTCTTGCTGAGGGATGTCATCTTTAAAGTTCATAATAAATTATTCTTATCAGATTTTAAATTCTTGAATTATGAATATTGGGTTTGCTTGCTTCACTTCCCTGGTCATCCACTACACTACTACCTAGTGTTAACCCCATGACCGAGGAGTTCTGCTGACAGCCCGCCATTAGTCGCCGGGGATTCGAGTCTGAGCTACCTACAGTGACTGTCGTACCGAGTTGTCTTCCTATTGAAGAGGATATCATCTGACGACCCTAAAGAGGAGGCGCAAGGTACACACCGGAAAATTTGGAGAGAAGAGTGTACCTACGAGCACACCACCACAAATACCCAAGGTACATATTTATACCGACATTTTAATATGGCGCCATGGGCGTCTAGCGCACGCTTTACAATGACAAGAATTATAACCCCACGTTGTAGTGCCTAGTTTACGGAGCGGAGATGTTCAAGCCTTGAGTTGTGCTGTTGGTTGAAACTATCACGCTGAAGGACAAGTAGTTCCTTGCTCGAGAAATTTTTGAATCAAGCAGGGTTGCCAAGTTAGGAATTGATATATTCATCCTAAAATATTTGCAAGCCGCATGCAACCAATGATGTACTGACTGCATTGCCATTAAAGATGGGTGTACCTCCTAATTCGATTCAAACTGGAGACCCATACTGACGGTGCACTTAGAATTACTGAGCCAAAATAAATCCTGTGATCGTTATTTTGTGTCACTCGTCGAGATAATATCCAGAAAAATAATTTGTCTCATAAAAATGGATTTTCGAGATTTTGGGCAATCTAGGCGAGTAGGGTGTCATTTTCCACTAAATTTTGGACGCTGAATCCAATGAAACGGGTCCCAGAACGATTGGCACCCACTGGAAGAAGTAATGGGTCAAATTGGGTATTTATTACCCATTTTGTATATGTGTTTTCTGGATTTTAGGTTCCTAGGCCTGTAAGGTATTATTTTCCACTAAATTTTGGACTCTGAATCGATTGGAATGGGTCTGGGACCCGCCACACCCACTGTTTCCCCCATTCAAGGAATAACCAACCCGTGTGTAAGAATTTGCAGATTTTTTAGAAAGGGAAGATTTTGTTTTGTTTGACGAGTGAATATGGGAAAATTCGTGGAATGGGGAAATACAATATTCCAAAAAAGTACACATGTGTACGCAGGTAGTTGATAAATTTGACAATTTATTTTGCGAATAAAAATACACTATGTACATGCGTTCTTTGAATTGTCCCATGCTCAGTATCCCACACGAGTCGAAAGTTTTGAATTTATTGTTGTTCTCAGTTGCCGAGTCAAAGTTGTAATGCGCATTCAACCAGAGAACAAGCGAAGTTTTTAAAATGTCCAAAATGGTATACAGCCAGAGTTGATGATGGACGTAGTTCTAAACAAAAATCGAGTTTCCAGATAATCTCGAAAACCCTGGGCTAGAAGCAAAATTAGATGATAAAAATAAAATAAATACTCGAGTATCGAAGGAGGTTCGTTTTCTCTCTTACCTTACCTCACCCTCGATGTATATTCTTGCCCAGGATGGTACCTTAGTCGATGTATAAGGTACTACCCAAGATGTCGAGTTATCTTGGGTGTAGAAGTTAGATGTAAAAATCTGTGAAGCCACCAAGCTTTTGAATAAACCTGGCATAAATTAGCTGCACAGTGGGAACCTTTGAAGGAAAGCAGCAAGCACAACGTTGATAGAAGCTGACTTGTGACCAGGGTTGGATGTAGTTAACCATGGGACTCATTCAGTCCCTGCTTGCAAGTTTATGAGCATTTCCGCCCCAAGCCTGCGTAGAAGGCTAGCGAGAGGAGATACCAGTGCAGGTTGCGACCCCTGGTATATCCAGCCAGCCACTTCGATGTTTGATGAGAGCATCTATTATGCTCCTTGCCACGAGAAGTTGAAATTGAATCTTGCATTTGAGATACCCGTGTACTGTGCTCCCTATTTTGTTTATGATTGGCGTTCAATAAAACTAAAAGGAGTATGATATTCGAATTCAAACGTTTAGAAGTGTTTGAAATGTGCAAAAATAAGTACCCCATTAGCTAGAAGGATATAATAATGGAAGTAACTTATAATATCATTATTCTGGTCAATTTGATGGACCCAGTGAGAAAAATGGAGGGTGGGATTCTTGATTCTCCCGAAGCTGGTTATTTACTATATAGTGTAAATATCCCCTTCTAAATGTGGCAAGTGTGGGAATAGAGGGGTTTTTCGATGCTCCCCCATACCCGAAGAGTAAGAGAGTCGATGGTGTGTCAATTAGCAGTCTGGCCAGACCACATAGAGAGAGAAAAAGCTGCTGCTAGTCACACATGAATAGTAAATTCGATGTTTTGAGAAATTGAAAATGCACATAAAATAATCATACAAACTTGAATGGAATTATTTTTGACAATTGAGAAGAGTCTCTAAAGCCAATCGAATGACACATATAATTTGAATATGATGTTGAGTAGTACTGATGACAATAATTGATGATATTCCTGTGTATGTATAATCTTTGTGAATTTCATTACAGAGTATAAGCATGAGCCACTAGCCGATGTCAAATAATTATTTATTTATCTGGTGAACTCAATTCGATGTTGCTTTTATACATAGATGCAGGTAGATATTTGGGAGTACTATTCAAGTGAAACTATAGCCTCGAGAGAGGCTGAGCGAGGTGGAGGAGACGATGGCGGCAGTGCAAAAGTCATTGGGCATGATTGCAGCTGCAATGGGGGGTAAATACCCAGTCGATGTTTGGGACCCCTTACCTCCATACAAATCCGCCCAAAAGTATATCTCTGGCCAACAAGGTCAGGTTTACGAAAGTTGATTACCAGCTGACCTATCAGTCATCCTTTGAGAGCTGGAAATCGAGGTTGATGACTGAAATTGAAAGTTATGGTTGCGGATTCACAGTTGAGGAGAATCCAGCCATACCCCCTGAGTTTTCCCTGTTTGCCACCAAACAAGCTGTGTCAGAGTTGTTAACAGCTGAAATAGATTGCCCTGAACTATCGACGATTCAAGCGTTGCAGGAGCAATTTATTGAAATTGGACGACGCCAGGAGGAGGAAATTTGACGTGCTTCCCTTCCTGGCAATGCTCTCTGGACAGGGCAACAACGGAATGGCAACAAAACTCGGAATACCAATGGTCAATACCGAAGAAAAGTTGGCAAGCAACATCATCACAGAAATATGACACAACACCAAAATACGGGTGAAAAGGTCACCAGTAGAACTGTGTGCTTCAAGTGCAATCGTACTGGTCACAAAACGCCCATGTGTAGGACGTCTGGATGGTTCTGTTACACTTGCAGGGAGCTAACAAACCATCGAAGCAGAAATTGCCCATTGAAGAAGGGCAGCACTGAGTCCAGACAGCCAGCTCAACAGAGATTGTTGTCGTCAAAAAAGGGTAAGCCTAGGTCGAGTTCTAGGGACCCTGGACAACCTTCTCTGAGCAAAATGTCTTTGTCTGCAGCCAAAGAATTGTTGGCTACTAAGGGGAGCGCCGCCCTCCAGATAGTGGGCGACGACGATGACTATGATGATCCCCATAGAAAGGTCTGGGTATTGCACACCTTCTATGCCAACAACCAGTCCTCATCTGCCAAGGAACCTTCGTCAGCTCTACTCGGCAAGACTGATGGTATGTACACAGGCTTTCTGACCATGATTCTGGACACTGGTGCTACAGACCACTTAATAAATCAGAGAAGTCTACTTTCGAACATTCGTAGACTACCAGTTCCTAAAAGAATTTCATGTGCAAATGGGGATACTGGAGCTGATTTAATTGTTGAGGAAATGGGAGAGGTGGTCATTGAGAATAATGGTTTATATGGATGCCTAAAAGACGTCCTGTACACTCCTGCTTTGTGTACTAACTTGTTTGCACTTCGACGTGTCCTGACAGACAATGTTCAGGCAACATTCTCCAAAGACGGAGTTTGCATCTTAGATGTTTCCACCAATCGAGTGGTGAAAAAAGGGAAATTCGACGGTCGTTTTTGGCGACTGGAGTTTACACTTCCCCTAGTTGGAGCTGATTCCCACAGCCATCTTGGCAGCTCTTGGCATAAATGAGTCTGTTCAACGCAAACGCCCGTGTTTGGGACTAGTTGCTGACCATAGTAGCGTCTGTGACACTTCTCTGGGGGGGAGGAATGAGCAACTAGTAGTAGATCAACAGAGAGATCCAAGTGGGCATTGCAACAACGAAGAAGAAGAGCAACAGAGTGAGCCAACCGCAGGTAGCGTTGTGAGAGAGCCAAGCAGTAACCTGGAACGAGAGACACACGCCATTTTGAGACCAGCTGATGCACCAGCTTCAAGGCCTAGCCCAGGCATGCTCTGGCACCTGAGATTGAATCATATCTCTAAAAATTACCTCATTCGAGTTCTGAGGGAGATGGGATTTACAAATGTCAAAGTTGGTGACGATGTATTAGACTGTTCAGCCTGCAAAATGGCTGAAGTAAAACGCCAACCTTGCACCCAGGAGAGAAGACGTTCGCAGGTCCCGTTTCAACGTTTATACTCAGATCTACAAGGCCCCATCAAACCATTGGCTTGGAGCACATGTTACAAGTACATTGTGACTTTCACTGATGATTTCTCCAGGTATGCATTTGCATATGGGCTCACGGATAAGACGCAAGTTCATCTTGCTCTATCACGATGTCTCGCGGAAATTCGCTTGATGTGTGGGGAGACAGCCAAGGTGATCGAGATTAGAACTGATGGAGGATGCGAGTATAAAACGACGATGATGCAGAAGAGGATGCATGGTGAAGGGATTACACTCACAATATGTGAGCCTGCAACGCCACAACACAACGCACCCTCAGAGCGTTTAAATCTGGAACTGCAACAGAAAATACGAGCCAACCTGATTTCAGCAGACATGCCAGTGTCATATTGGGGATTTGCAATGAACCATGTATTATTTGTGCATAATCGAGTGCCTAATGCATCAATTGGTTTCAAATCGCCCTATGAGGTGGCTCTGGGACAGAAACCAAACCTGACATTTGTGAAGAGGTTTGAATGTGAAGTTTACTACCTGGTTCCCACCCCTATGGGAAAAATGCAACCTAGGAGCCAAAAAGGTTACCTTCTTGAATGTAAGCAAACTGGCTATCTGGTCTTAGATGCAATTACCAGAAAGCTAGTGAGATCCAAAGGAGTCGAGGAAACAACACAAATACAAAACATTACTGATGAAAATTTAGAACAGTCGGAATCACAAGTTCCACAAAGTAAACCAGAAGAATCGAGCCTACCTGAAAACGTTGAATTTCAGGAGATTATTGGCGATCAGGGTGACTGGGAGTTTTACGAAACAATGGAAGAAGGCGCATACATGACAGAGGAATGGGATCCTGAGAGCTGCACTGAAGCTATAAATTCGAAGGATTCTGCGCTGTGGAGAGAGGCAATAAATTCAGAATTTCAGTCCCTTGCAGAGAATGACACTTGGAAAATAATTCCAAAGTCTAGTCTTCCTCCTAACACGAAGATCCTTAATACAAAATGGGTCAAAAAGAGGAAAGTCGAAGCCGATGGATCTGTTCGATACAAAAGCAGATTAGTCATGAGAGGGTTTGCTGATAAAAATCAGTATGACTTGTCAGAGGTATACTCACCTGTGGCAAGGCTGAATGATGTCAGATTTGTTCTGGCAGTAGCCAACAAGTTGAATTTAGACTTACACCAGCTAGATGTTACCGCAGCTTTTTTAAATGGGGTGGTTGAAAAGGATGTTTACATCAAAATACCCGAAGGATGGAATGTATTTATTCACTCCAAAGAAGATCTGTCAGTCAACAGTGTGTGTAAGCTAGAGAAGGCCATTTATGGCTTGAAGGTCTCCCCGAAAAGGTGGCACATAAAATTCTCCGAAGTAATGGAAAAGCTAGGTTTCAAAATTTACCCCTTTCAAAGGTGCATTTTAGTTTGGAGACAAGAAGATAAATTTGCTTTGCTAATCCTGTACGTTGACGACATCGTAATTGCTAAAAATTCAGCAGCAAAAGGAGCTGAGCTAAAAAGGAGCCTGGCTCAAGAATTTAAGATCAAAGATCTTGGAGTTCCTAAGGTGTATCTAGGACTGGAGATATTGAGGCAGCGAAGCAACCAGAAGATGTTCATCCATCAAAGAAGTTTCACGGAGAGATTGCTGAAGAAATGTAGTCTCAACTCTAATCAGGTGTCGAGATACCCAATGGTTCCTTTGCAGCCGAGGAAAAAGGAAGAGAGCAGTATTGCTCCAAAAGTGCCGTACAGACAATTAGTAGGCTTACTTTTGTATCTGCAAAATAGAACAAGGCCTGATATAACATTCGCAACGAATCTGTTATGTCGAAGACAGAGTTTTTACACACTAGAAGACTGGAACAAAGCAATGAGAGTCCTCGATCACCTGAGAGGTACCATCTATTACGGATTACTGTATACAGGGCGTACTGGAGAGATCGAGTGTTTTCCTGATGCGTCACTGGGTCTAAATGACTCAATGGGTCTTTCAACTTGTGGATACGCTATTAAATTATGGGGTGATTTAATTTCATGGCGATCCAAGAAGCTTACGCAAGTATCACTCTCCCCTGCAGAGAGTGAATACATCTCGATGTCCATTGCGTGTAGAGAGCTAGCAGGCCTGCAGGAAATGTGCAAGCAACTGCTTAGCTTGAACCTGACGCCTGTTGTATTTGAAGACAACAAAGCTGCCATGGCCTTAGCCAAGACAGACGAGTCAAAGGCGTTGAAACATATGGTAAATCTGCACTTGCACTTCGTTCCCCAACAGGTGAGAGAAGGCAAAGTCGATGTGTGAATTGCCTCGAGTGAACAGTTAGGTGATATTTTCACCAAGCCGTTGACGGGGGCGCTGTTCGAGAAATTCAGAGATGTCCTAGTGACTTCTCTAGAGAAGGCTTAAATGCCTGAATACATCTGTGACAAATAACTCTATGTATACGTCGATGTTGTTACGTAGAGGTCCAGATGAAGTTCCAATTGAAGGGAACATTTTCGCATTCTACAAGAAGGAGTACTATGGAAAAAGAAGAGTACTTAACAAAGGCAACACAAATGACTGTATAACTGGTGACAGGATTCATGGTTTGAAAGTAGGCGTTCATTCATTTATCTATTGAAATACTTATGAAGCGTACATGTAAAAGCATTACTCAGGCTGAATATATGAAGTATAATGAAGTATTTCAATTTTCATTTGTCAAAATTCACATCCTTGAGACATAGCTATGACCTGCGGCGAGTTGATGTTATTGGATTGCTATCAAAATTCAAGAAGGGGGAGTATCAGATTTTAAATTCTTGAATTATGAATATTGGGTTTGCTTGCTTCACTTCCCTGGTCATCCACTACACTACTACCTAGTGTTAACCCCATGACCGAGGAGTTCAGCTGACAGCCCGCCATTAGTCGCCGGGGATTCAAGCCCGAGCTACCTACAGCGACTGTCGTACCTAGTTGTCTTCCTATTGAAGAGGATATCATCCGACGACCCTAAAGAGGAGGCGCACGGTACACACCGGAGAATTTGGAGAGAAGAGTGTACCTACGAGCACACCACCACAAATACCCAAGGTACACATTTATACCGACATTTTAATAATTCTAAGGTTCGTAAATCTCGAAACTATTATATCAATCGATTCAAAATTGAATGTAGTTTTTAAAAATCCAATAAATAAATAAAAAAATGTGGCTAAATTAGCCTCAGTCTGTAAGTTATTGCTGTGACAAAAAATGTGAACTAACTGGCGCATGCGCTGAGCGAACCATTGGTTTCTAGTATAATCTGATAGGAAATCAGTTGGAGCTGAACACTTGCGATTGCGATTGAATTAGATTGCGAATGGTTAACGATTCTGGGAGTATTGCTGTGGCAAGTGAATGTGGTCGAAGGGATGCAAAACCCAATTTGCTCAGGAAGCTCTAAAAAGTAGAAGCGAGTAAATAAATTTTTGCATTTTGAAGCAGAAAATAGTTTTTCATTTCGGCAGTAGAAAATTTCATTCCGGTGCACGGTGCTACGCTGTCCCGAAACAATACATGAAGGGTTTGAATATTATCAGTTTTTAGGTTAATCTATGACACACCCATCATGATAGCTGAATTACATGTCCTCAAAAGCTTTTAGCTTCTTTCGGCAACGCTTGAAAGAAACCATATTTTTGGTGGGTTTTGAATTCCAGGTTTTAACTGGAAGTTTTATTCTTCCAGTTTTATTCTCGAGATAATCTTAAAGCCGTAGGGCAGCGTCATCGTAGCCGCGACAAACCGACATTTCTGATTAGAGCGTCGACGTCGAGACCTTCGGTTTAGTGCCGGTGCCGTATTTATAAAAAGACCAAAAGGAAAATAGTTACTGAAAAAAATTCAAATATCCCCATTTCGACACGAACTTATACGGCTCCTAAGAGAAGTTCGCCCCAGTTCTGGCAACCCACAAAGCAAAAATAGATCCGTGACTCAGTTACCCCACTCAGTCACTCATTCAAAGTTTAATTTGGCTCGAGAGCCGACGATTTTTCTTTATTCTCGATGCCGACACAAATAATTTCACGTCAATAAGAGTTTATGCTACGGGTTCCGTTGAAACTCCACGAAATCGGTGGAAAACGCGAAAATAACGAACAGTTGGTCAGGCGCGGGATTTAGTTGGAGTGGGTGAAGGATTTCACGCCCACGCCCAGGGAGAGCGCGAGATTCAAAGCGGTCGAACCAATGGCAGGTCGGCCACAAGCAACAGATTATCACTTATACCTACTTAGTGTAGAATTCAAGTAGAAATCTAAATTCTAGTACAACTCTTAGAGCGATTAACTTCACATCGACGTTGGCTGACGGGTAGGAAGCTTCTCTGAGCCATCAGAAAAAATGGCCGTAGTAATCATCGTTAGTTGCGCATGCTTGCCTTAAATGGTTGACAGTGATGACTTGGAGTCTGTTGTATTGAAGGAATTCGGCTCAAGGTCGCTCGAGCTTCACTAAACTGGTCTCTGATGAGTACAACTAGGGAGGTTAATGCTTTAGGGGCGCGTGATTTACTTGAAACAATATATTCTATGATTTTGTTCACACCCGAACAGTTAATTATATTCAACAAGTCAATAATTCTAGTTTTCACCAAGCCATTTTTTTGAAATTTAGAAGTCACTAGTTAGAACCAGAGTTTGCTGGGACCTTCAACGCTGGAACCAGAAGTCACTGATTTATTTTCATTCAACACTAATTTTATCTGATATTTGTTAGGCGAAACGAGAACAACCTAGTGAGAAGCAGTGCTAAGAAGTGGTTCTAAAAGTTAGTTATAAGTTACAACTCACCTGGACTAGTAAACAGTAGCAACAGAGACAAAATAAGGGTTCTTTTTTTCGTAAACTTTATATTTTTAGCATTAATACTTACTTTATAAGCATTATTGCTCCAAGTTAAGCCTATTAGGCATTTAAAGTTAATAAAAGTAGTAAAATCAGAAGGGATTTTCAGTTTCACCAAGTGACTTCTAGTTTTCACAAAGGGGCTTTGTGAAAACTAGAATTGACTAGTCAAAACTACAATTAACTGATTCCGGGTGTTAACAGTAACGTATATATTATATACTTTACAATAGCGTAATCTATGATACCTATTGTTGAGTGACAGGATAAACATTTTTGAATCCATATTGGACCTTCTTTTCTGCGCCCCACTTGTAGAGTCAACATTTTTGGTCAAGTGAAAAAGCAGCAAGCTCATTTACGATAGATTATTGTTCCTGAGAGTAAAAGTGTGAGGAAGGCAGTGAAGAAAACTCATTCCACCAAGAAGGAAGGTACCCTCCCTACCCATTTTAACCCATGCCCACCCTCGGTGGGTGCCATCTGAATAGAATCAGCGTCCGAAATTTAGTGGAAAATGATACCCCAGACGCCTAATCCCCAAATTTTTCAGTAAATCGGGTTCGAGAAAAAAAAAAAAGATTTTGAATTTGAATCGATTCAGAGTTCAAAATGTAATGGAAAACGTCCCCCTACACGATGGAGGCTTTGATCAATCTTGAAGAATCAGTGTCAAAATAAATATTTCAATCCGTACCCTTGCTTCATTTGTGGTGATCGAACCGAAAAACAGATAAGGGCAACGATGGCCCAAACGCAGAGTCTACATAAAATACTTCAGACTTTTCAGGAGTCGAGACTTTCGAGAATTATGAGTTTAAACATTCTTTGAATCGTTGAGAGGATTTTTGGGAGGATTGATCTTCTTATTGGTTGATACTAAAGTCCAATGAGGATTAGCCATACTCATGAAGTGGTTACAACAGGCAGACAGTGAAAATCCTCGGACCAGGAGCATGGGGAAAATGGGGAAAACAGTATGAGTGAAGTGTCCCGGAACCATTCCAATCGATTCAGCGTCCAAAATTCAGTGACAAATAATATCCCCCCCACTTAGATCTCCGAAAAGCTCGAAAATCCATTTTCAAAGAGCTCATTTTGCACATCACGATAGTAGTCGCTGACAGGACTCATGGTTGAGATAGTGGTTTCTGAACAATTTAACGCCAGGGAATTACCTCTTTGCTTCCATCCTCCCCCCCCCCTACCAAAAGAAAAGAAAGAATAATAGTCATTGCTGCTGTACCACCTGCTGAACAAACAGGTTCTGAGTACCTCATACGGGTGCTTTTATGGCAATGGCGCATTGTGCGCGAGATTGGTATACAGCCTTTAATAAGGTGTAGGGCGCACTGACAGTTTCGAAACCATTATCGTGATCTATTGAGACGTTCAGGATTACATAAATAATGGGTGACAAACAGACGGATACCTCTTTCAGTAGTAACAACTGATATTATTTCATTCATTTGCACTTATTGCTTTATCAATGTATCCGGTTTCTCTGTAGAATCTGACTCTCTAAACAGACGATTTTTGAAATTCTTAGCACACTCCCAAGCTTGAAAAAATGTTCCCTCATGTATACATTTATCATTAAATATATCTTGTCGTCAACAACCCGTGCACAAGTGACTAATGTGTCAACTGAACTGTGCCATCAGTTGAGGGTATTCTGGTGAGAAGAGCACGTTTGGTCTGAATGAATAGTGTACATACAGTAGTATGCACAGTACTTATACTAGAAAAGCCGCAAATTTTTTCGTCTGTTAATCGTGAATTATGTAAGAGACACCAACAATCAACTACGCCTTGCTCTATCAGAGCATTTAAAAGGTCAAGTATATCAAATTGCACAATGAAACACCTGGTTAGTATGGCCTCGCAATCATTGGGTTTGCCAAAGCGTTGCTTGCATATTAATGTACCGCCGGGCCGGAAATGCAAAGCGGAAACAGCGCCCATATACCAAGATCCTTGCAGATCGAAGGATAACGTACCAATGTAAAAGTTTTGCCCTAATTGAGCGCAAGTTTCCTTACGTGGAATGGTAAGGTTGACGAGGAAGTTATGTCCTTGGGAGCTCGACATCAGAGTCCCTTACATGGCTCGGTCAAGCCTCAGCCCGCGGGTAAACACTAGACACCTACGTGCCGACGGGATCCCTTTCTTGATTTCCACAGGTGGAACGTGGGGAGTGTTGGATGTTTGTACCGCTAATAGGCGGAATCTGAGCCTATTGACTCGGCTTGTATCATCACTGGGGTAAGTTCTATCTGAGGAATTTGAAGAGAGACTTGGAGCTGCTCAACTGGGAGATTACCAAGTTGAACTCCTGAGAAGTAGTCACTATATTCATCCAATGTTGAAATTCAACTCCACTAATAGTGTTGTACTTACCTATTAGTTTTTACAACTCCCGCAAGAGGGCTTGTCTGGTTAGGATAGTTCCAGTTATGAAAATTACTAACTTATTTAGATTTTTCATGTCCTCATACGTGAGAGTTTGCTACAGCTACGCAGGTTATCGATGAAAAAGTTGTCAATCTCCCTGCGTTAGAGTAGGAAGCTGTAAAAGTGTTACTTCGTGTGTTCGTAGAAATGATATCAATCTCAGTACACGACGCCTCGCAATGATTTGTATTCATGGCCTACTTGCCCCGTGCGGTGGTGCTCTTATCTCGCCCATAAGTAATGTAGCGTTCAGATAACCTGATTTGGATTTTCTGGTCCTGACGACTCGAAGCTTTCTCAACATATTACCCTTGAGAGCCCCCAGTTGACCATAATACGCGTTGAGTCAACCTGCTCAACGGCTATTACACGCACGGAGGGTGAGCACCCGTTAAGTGGATGATAACTGATCAATTAGCAGAAATTACGCCATTGGACGTTATTGTGAATTTCAAAGGAATCTTGAATGGTGGCATCGATGTCCTTGGGCACTCCTTACGAGCTCTCCTTAGACCAATATTCCGTCTTCTTTGTTCTTTCTGAAGTTTTATTGCTGGGATTTTATGGCCACTTTACCTTCGAAGTGTTTTGAAAAGAAACAGAGAGCTATTCGAATTTGGAATCATCAGAGAGGTGAAGAAGAGGTTTCGAGTATTGGGAAGAGGCACCAACAGGCCGAGGAACTCAGACGTCAATCGGTTGTTGATGAACAGAACATTTTCTTCCTTGCGTCACATCAATCACTCACTCGTAAGACTACGCGATAGCGTATCTCCCACACAGGAAATCCAGATCTTCTCATATTTCCTCATTCCTTCTCATGAAACACTGAAATATTGAAAAATGTTTAAGGGCTACCGTAAGCACTAGTTTAGTAACCCTATATATTTTGTCGCAGAAATTCTGGGAGCGTATTGATCTGATTAGGACTCTGAAGACTTTGGCGTCCATTTTGGTAGGTTATTCCATGAATAATCAACCTTGTTGATTGTGAATAGTGAAAATACACGAGTCAAGCCTGAGTTTAAGATATTGTGTTTCAAATTATTCCCGAACTATAAACCGTTTGTTAGTCTTAACAAAACATGGTGGCAGCGCTTTTTTAGCTGACGATTGAACGTTCTTAGGGTTTTTTTGACTGGAAGTTCAAAGACTCAAATGTAGGGCGATGAGAGGACGAATGGTGTTCGCAGGTTGGAAAGCGATTCGAAGCTGAGAGACAAGAACCAGCGGATGGTTGGGAAAGGTGTTTGGCGTCTGGACGTGGGCAGGGGCTGCTGGAAGGACGCAGGACGCGGAGGCGGCCTGGGCGCAGAAATGAGCCAAGACCGGAAGAGGCGTCCCACACTTCAGGGAATCAACAGGTCGACTCCCACTGTCCTACGCGATCTCTCTGAAGTGGTTCACAGACCTTTTTCGAGGGGAGTAGGTCGTTGATATGATACGCAGAATTCATAGAACAACAAACAGATGTGGGACGCATTGTATGCTTCTAGAAGGAAGTCAAAGTTGTAAGTGCCAGTTTCATCTTCGAACGATTTCCGCGTTTTGGAATTCCTTTACATGACCCGAGGATCAACAAAGTGAGCGGTGGTACAGAGCCGTAGTCTAAAGCTGGGTTCACATGGACGCGGTTTCTTTGTTAGCGGCAGCTGCGGTAGAATGGTGGGGGAAATAAGTTTCGAGTTTGAGTGCTCACATGGATGCTATTATGGATGGATCGCTATTAAAAAGGCTGAATGATGCATAACAGAGTCACAAAGATGTCTTAAGGAATTTGACATGAAAATAAACGTTGGGAAAACGAATTTTATTGCTTTTTCCATGAGAGGAGTGGACACCCCCAAGATTGGCCTCATAAAATGCCACAATACCGATTGCAATGATCAAGAATGCTGTCTCTGCCCAGAAATCGAGCAAGTGTCTTCAGTTCACTACCTGGGAATCGAAATAGATCAACGCCTTCGCTGGGATCAACAGGTAAACACCATGACGTCGATAACGAGGAAATTAGTGTACATCTGTCGGGAAGTTAGGAATTTCCACTCAAAAGAGAAATTTAGAATGCTGTACTTCGCCCTTGTTCAAGCATTGATGATATACGGCGTATCCGGGTGGAGTGGCTGCAGATCAGGGCTCATTGACTCCGTGTGTTTGGCTCAGAAACTTTTAATTAAAGTGATTCTGAAGAAGAGGACCCGGTGTCCCACAGAGGTGCTCTTTAGAGAATTCAAAGTGCTTAAATTTAAAGACCTTCTTGATTATGAAAGCACAATTATAAATTATAAAAACGTACAGAGACATACAACGAAAGTCGCTCACATTTTTAGAGGATGGAAGCACGAGAACGAGAGAGAAATACTTAGTGAAAGTCCCTTTCCGAAAACGCAACACGGGCAACAGGCGTATGATTATAGAGGAACGAAATTGTTCAACGCTCTGCCTCTCAAGTTATAAGCCAAGTTTGAAGCCTAAAGAGAATTAAAGCCCTACGTAATGAGCTGGTCGCTAAAGTCGCTCTAACTAATAGTGCGTTTTTGGTTGGTTATTCCTTGAATAATCAACCTATGTTTTCATGATAATGGTCAATCTCTCCGATTCGGCTCAAAATTTTTTTCTGGACGTTTCATGATGACCTGATCGAAAAAGGTCGATGTCCGTCCGCCGTATGCCCTACGCCATCCATCGTCCGCGCCGTTTTTGGTAGTAGACAATTTTCTAAAAATCTGAAATTTGGGTCAGGGGTCTGTTCCCGGCCGAGACGGGTCCTCGGAACTTTTCAGCCCGATCGGACCAAATTCGGGGGGTGGGGGGGTAGGGTCAAAATTGGTTTTTTGTAAAATGGATTTTCGAGATTTTGGGCTCTAGGTGAGTAGGGTGTCATTTTCACAAATTTGGGACGCTGAATCCAATGAAACGGGTCCCAGAACGATTGGCACCCACTGGAAGATAATGGGTCAAATTGGGTATTTTACCCATTTTGAATATGTGTTTTCGGAATTTCTGCTACCTAGGGGTGTGGGGTATAGTTTTCCACTAAATTTTGGAAGCTGAATCCAATGAAACGGGTACCAGAACGATTGGCACCCACTGGAAGAAGTTATGGGTCAAATTGGGTATATATTACCCATTTTGAATATGTGTTTTCGGGGTTTCTGGTACCTAGGCGTGTGGGGTATCATTTTCCACTAAATTCTGGACGCTGAATTCAATGATGTGCGTCCCAGAACGATTGGTACCCACCGGAAGAAGTTATGAGTCAAAATGGGTATGTATCAACTTTTTTGTATGTGTCAGGATTTCTGGTGCCTAGGCGTGTGGGGTATCATATTCCACTAAATTTTGGACCCTGAATCGATTGGATTGGGTCTGGGACCCGCCACACCCACTGTTTCCCCCATTCGAGGAATAACCAACCCGTGTGTAAGAATTTGCAGATTTTTTATATCTGATTTTACTGCCAGGATACGAGATAGGATGGATAGACCGTGTACGGCATGGCCGAGAAGCCCCAAGTGCCAAAGTGTGTATTCCAGATATCGTTTGCACGATTTTGGCATTCACCTCTGATCAAATTTGAAGAGTCATCCAGTAAATATGAAAATCATCATCGGAATCGAGGCACAGGTGCTTAATCGTCTATCCTAATACTCCGTGGGTTGTAGAGAAGATAAACGATCTATTTAGAGAGCGTTGCTCATGCAAAAACAAAGACTCTTCCCGTCCTTCTATTGAACGGATCCAGCCCATGTTGTCTGTAATAATTCCGTGAACTATTGCGTCATAAAAACGCCGAGGGAGGGCGTACATCTGTCGCATCTCCGGCCGAGTAAAAACAACTCGAGGGCTCCACAGGTGGTGTCGACTTAGGAAAAGAGGTGAATCGCGCACTCTTCGCGCCAATTCGATACAAACCACTCATTAACCGACCCTGCTACGAAAATGACCTCCACACTCCGCGAAAATTGAGACCTTTGGAGCCGAAGGAGATGAAAAAGACGCGTTTCAACGGGGAGACAAGAAGCGCAAGATGCACGCAGCCTCCCAAGGTTTTAATTTAGCGCTGAAGTCGAGCCAAGCCTCGCGGCCAGTCCCTTTCCGACCGCGCGCCCGTGTGCACCTATGGACCACTGAGTCTGCGCCTCATCTACTATTACATTGAGAGTGAGTTTCCACACGTGTATACACCACTTGAGCATATCGTCATTGTGTCACACTTGTTTTCACGGACGACAACACATTACATTCATAACCCCCATCCAACAGTATCAACCTATCAACCACAACATGTCAATATTCAGCACCCCCTAATTACGAATTGAATTCAAAAAATAATTTTCAGATATTTTCCATAAGGTTAACCCACTCTAGTACATAATTAATACATTTAATTTCGATGTGGAGGCAACATAACAGGGGATGAACCCACATGTACCAATGTATATGAGCAAGCTACTCGTAGTTACTGTTGACAGTTTCTTTTTGTTTCGGGCACGAAGCTGCACGTGAATGATCTTGCTTATGTCATAAATCCACCTCAACCCGGATACATTTCAGATACCCCGTTTACAGATACCCCGTTATTTATTATTATTTTTTTTTTAATCAAAACTCGTCAAAATGAAACTCCTCAAATGAAAATTTTCTTGAACTCAGTAACATTCCTCCTTTATTCATTTATTCATTTCATTTTCTGTGCCGGTAAAAAACCGTTGAATCAACCCGCTGTCCACTATAAGTTTCACACAATCATGTTTATAAATGTGTTTAATTCACTGAATTTCTCTTTTGTTGGCTTTTGGTTGGATATTCCTTGAATAATCCACGCCGATTTTGGTAATTGAAAATTTTCTAAAAATCTGAAATTTGGGTCAGGGGTCCGTTCTCGGCTTTTGTTGGTCCTCGAAACATTTCAGCCCGATTGGATACAATTTAGGGGTGGTAGGGGTCAAAATGTGTATTTCGAAAAATGGATTTTTGAGATTTTCGGTATCTATGCGTGTGAGGTATTGTTTTCGACTAAATTTTGGACGCTGAATCCAATGAATCCCGGACGATTAGAGCCCACCGGAAGAGGTTATGGGTCAAAATGAGTACCTAACCACCCATCTCGAATGTGTTATGAGATTTCTGGTACCTAGGCGAGTAGGGTACCCTTTTCCACTAAATTTTGGACGCTGAATCGATTGGAATGGATCTGGGACACAACACATCTTTTTCACTGTTTTCCCAATTTTTCGATATTTACGAAGATTTAGGTACGTGGGTCATCATTTTCCATTGAATTTTGGACGCTGAATTGATTGGAATGAGTCTCCATGCATCTGGTCCGAGGAATGACCAATGTGCAGCGTTTTACTCAAATGTTGGACACACAGATTTCAGCTCATTCGGCGTCACTGTTAATAGTCTTGGTCAGTCTTTTTCACTTTAGGACTGTTAATTATTCTCTTTACTTTAATGGAATAGTAAAACCTCGTATTCGTATTAATTCACACCTACCTTGTTGTATTCACACCTAAAAGTGTGGAGATTAAAAAATTCAAAATATCCGTCGTTTTTTAGAAAAATCGGAACATTTTCACATAGACTCAGTTTGGGTCTCAAGTTGGACGTTGACACATTTTCAGAACACCCACCTCAGTCTAAAATGGGTGCCAATTACAAAGAAAGATTTTTTGTGATTTTGGGAACCTAGGCGAGTGATGTGACATTTCACTGTAGTCATTGAGCACTGAATCGGTCCAGGACGGGAGGATTATTATTATAGTTGTTATTGTGTGCCTAAAGTTTATTAGGTACCTACATACTCCGTGTGGAGTTCCAAAGATTCGTCTTTTCCCTCCTAGAGAGATTTACTTAGAATAATAATACATTGTGGAATGATTTACCGAGTTTTTCTTTCATTATTACTTTAAAAAATGTCAAGGTTAACAGCTCGTTATAATTGAAGCCAAATAATGTTTCTAATAATCAATGGAAAAATTTAATTCAATTAGGATTTTTTGCTAAATTTTAAATACTAACATAACAAATTGTGTTTCAATAGCAATAATTACTATGAAAGGCTGAACATAATAACCAGAAATATGTTTTAGAGGAAAGAAAAAATTGGCGTTATGATAGTCAGGGAAGATGTTACTAAATATAATCATCATAGTTAATGGCATGCCCTACATAGCCATCATTATCATGTGCTCATACGAGTAAACAAGTCAAATCTGTTGATCGAAATCAAAACTATGTATTTGGTCATCATGATCGAAGTTATTTTACCAATATAGTTATAGTTATAGAGCGGATATAGTTAGCCAGAAGGTTGACAAAAGGGTCGTGAACGGACCCCAGCATTGACAGTATCATTCATACAATTCAATCAATCAATGTATCTTTACCGTGAATTTTACTGGAATACCTTTTTCAAAGTTTAATCAATGGGACCGAGAGCTGTTCGAGTTCATAGTTACGTTCGAAACGCTCGAATTTCTTGTTTTTAACCTTCTGATGAAAAAAACGTGAGATTTATATGATCTTGTTGAGGTCACGGTTGAGTTCCTTCGTAACATACAAGGCAGAATAATTGATCTTGAGATAAATTAGAGTGGTGAGCACACTGGGAAAGAAATGAAATAGAAGTTAATGAGTGAACAATTATTTGTACTTGGTAAATGGTTAAATTACCCGTGAATATTAAAAGGCTTCATCATTGTGTTACGTTGTTGATTAAGGTTCAGAAATGGCTCGATTCTACATATTTTCATATCTTGAAACAGTCAGACAGCGCGTAGTGAATTGTCTTAGTAGTTCTTGACACTAAAAATGGGTTTCTACTCGTATGTACACAAGTGTTACAATGGCAATCACGCTTGGCCGAGTGTGTCTACCCAGTTGTGTTCGAGGAGATCTGAGAGTAAAAATAAGGAAGGCTTAATTACTGTAAGCTGTCAATACTGAACTTATCGTAACATAAGACTTGTCCTTCAGATACAGTGTGATATTCACGTGCCTGAATCCAGAAGGGACTGAGGATAAAAGGTTTCTATACGCACATTGATACTTCAGAGCCCAATGGAATGGGTCCCAGAACGATTGGCGCCCACCGGAAGAGGTTAAAGGTTAGAATGGGTATCTGTTTACCTATTTCAAATGAGTGTTTTCGAAATTTCAGGTACCAAGGCGTGTGGGGTATGATTTTCCTCTAAATTTTGGACGCTGAACCGACTGAAATAAGTCCGGGACTCTTCCCTTTCTTTGTTTTCCCCTATTTTCTCCATGCTCCTGGTCCGATGAATAACGAACCCGTGTGCAAAAATTTGATGTGATGGTTTCTCACACCCGAGGGATTAGTAATCAACGATTTCAATGTTAGCAACG
Organism: Cyrtorhinus lividipennis; assembly: GCA_019603395.1. Lineage (NCBI taxonomy): Eukaryota > Metazoa > Arthropoda > Insecta > Hemiptera > Miridae > Cyrtorhinus > Cyrtorhinus lividipennis. The sequence goes on along the minus strand of CM033998.1, from coordinate 10,419,774 downwards.
TTGCGAAATTGGCAACGGATCGATTTCTTCGGACTCTTCGAGCTCGTAGGGAGCCAACCTGACCTCACCGTCAGTCCTAATCAGATTGTTGTGACTAGCACACAGAAAGCGGCGTTAGGATTTTACCTTACAAATCCATGACGACCTTCCCAATAAAGGAAGGATGAATAATTCAGAACCCTTACGAAAGTGGCGAGTCGTGGCGGCTTGAGGCGAAATCTGAACTGGTTGAATTATTATTTTATGGTTCACCACTGAAGTAAACTCAACGCAATACAATGAGATCATGTATATTCTTAGTAATTAATCGGGAAACGAAAACAACCGAAGCAAACTGATATTGTGCGAGCAAGAGCAACGTCTGCTCAATAGAATCTGTGAACAGAATGGAATCTTGAGTGGTTCCCTTTGTATCGATGGTTGAATGATAACATTACGTCATATCCAATGACTGATAATACATTGATTCTAATTCCAAATTTGGGTTCAAGATCCAGTATGGCTCGCTTGATCAACACTGGCGTAGTTGCCTATTTTTGTGGCGTTTATCTACGGATCGGTGAAGGTGGAGCCTGTCGAGGATTATAATTTATCCGGAGAACCATAGTTTCACGCGTATGGCTTCACTTAATCCGTCGGAAGGAAATAAATAGGTCAGCCTCGCCCCGCTATTGAAAATACACGCGTATATTCTCGGAGCTTATAAATAGTCACTATTTGAGTCGTCAGACCTCGCCGTTTGGATCGGCGGAATAATCCGAGACTGAGATCTTCGAAAGAGTGGGAAATCAAATACATGGCCGCAATATTTGAAGTATCCAGTACATGTGGGGTACGCCGCAAGTACCTCATGGCTCGTATCGCCTAAAAATGGCCTGTATCATCCGTGAGAGCCACCTTCAGAATATTGAGCGATGTGGACAGCGTGTAAATATCCTCTCGAATAGCCACGACAGTCTGATAAGCCTCTCGTTGGCCAAAATCGTCCGCTGGTTTATGTAGGGACTAATAGATGCAACAGCTATCAGATTGCCTCGAGAACATTTTCAATAAGACCAAGACTATGTTATTGAACAAAATCCTGCGTTTTCGAAAGACTTGGAAATAATTCTCCTTTTAATTATCAGAGTAGTGAAGGAAAATATTGAGCAGTTCGGGGAGAAGACTGAAATGTGTAGATGGAAAATGTTGGATGTAATGTATTTCCTTAACAGTGATGGTGTGCTATACTTATCAATCAATTGTCCATTATACGAAGATGCTCAGGATGAAGCCGGAGGCGGATTTTATGTAAATAAAAACATGTACCTTATTTAATGCACCTTCCTCCCCTGGCTATTTGCTGATTTTACTCTCAATGTCAAGGACAATCCCAGCCCTGCGCACAAATGGACCTGCTGGATATGTACCTAAACGTTGAAGGGGGAACCTGCAAAATTTGATCGATGCCGACCAATTATTGGATTGCTTTTTATGAAAAAATAACGTGTTAACCAGACCATCGCGCCAGTAGCACGCAGTTCAAGGTCCTGAAGCTCATCAGCCTCATTGCGATGAACCGGTCGCCAGTTAGAAAGGAAGTGGTGGGTCATCCGTCTGAGGGGG
>CM033998.1:10311419-10418144 GCA_019603395.1 Cyrtorhinus lividipennis | reverse complement strand
TGATAAGTGTCGCGAGTTCAAGTGATTCATTATCTCGAAGGAACGTGTTGTGACGGTAGCTCGCGGGTTAAGTTTGTAGTTCGGGAAGTTTGTGTGAGTAAGTCGGAAAGTCGGGAAGTAGCGAGGATTGTTCGCGTAAACGACCGTGGAATAAGCGGAATATTAAGACGATGGCTGATGGAGACCCTGACCCCCAGCACCTAACGAGGTACCGCCCCTGTTCAAATGGTTAACTTAATGTTGCTGTCGCCAGAAGCCTTTTCATTTGTACCAAATGAATGGGTCACGTGGAAAAATTGTTTCCAACGATTCAGGAGGGGGTGTGGCTGGATAATACGCCTGAAGCTCGATAAATTGACTTGTTATTGCTCACTATGGGAACAAGAGGTGAAGACATTTTTTCTTCGTTTGTGCCGCACCAACAACTGTGGAGGCTACTAAATAAATTTGATGAATGCTTCATTCCCAGACGAAATAAATTTATGAGAGAGCAAAATTTCTATGCACCATCAAGGGGTAGATTTTTTTTTTTTTTTTATTGGCATTACAAAGGGGTAGATTTTATAACTGACCTTCACAGTCTAGCTAATACCTGTGAATGGGGAGAGCTTAATGATTCCATGGTACTCCTAGTTCTGATAATAGGATGAAGGACACTTCCATCAGTGACAGTTTTACAGCTTGACCCCCAACTCACATTAGAAAAGGCTGTTACATCCCTGAGGCAGCATGAGGAACTTAAACGCCAAAAAGAGGACCTCCAAGACACCAATGTAGCCGCAATAAAAAATAAGGCAGCATGGAAGACTCCCAAGCTGGGAAAACCACAGAAAAGGGAAAATGCGAAACTAAAGGTGGTTTTGGGAAGAAATGTGGAAATGCGGTCATGAATGGCATGCGGTTCCAAGACTGTCCTGCGCGGAAGGCTAAAGTGGGAGATGCACCGAGATTGGGCACTACAGTCGATGCTTGGTGGGAAGAAAAAAAGGAGTGGAGGAAATAGAAGGATCTGATTCAGAAGAGTCTGCCTATGTTCCTGAGGCTTCTGTGAATATACAGGAAAAGTGATGATAATGGTCCCAGAAGCTGAAAGTAAGTTGTGCTGGAAAGTTCTTGAAGGCTGTAACATTTAAACTTGATACTGCAGCTAATGTCACATGATTCCCGTGGTTGAATGAAAGACCATGTTCATGATTTGCCTCTAGTGACCTGTAAAACTCGAGTATACAGCGCAAAAATCAAGAGCGGTTGAGCATTTTGGGACAGTGCAGCTGGAGTTGGAGCATCGGGACAAAAATGTGAAATGCAAGATGCTAAAGTTTTCAGCAAAGTTAATGCAAAATCGGGTTCTGGCAATGTAAACTCGCAAAGGAATCTCAGACTACACAACCTTTATAACGCCATTCGGGCGCTTCAAATTCCAAGTGGTGCCATTTGGGATCTCAATTGCTCCTGAGGAATACCAGCGATGTGCGTCAGAAGCGGTGAGGGGAGCAAAAAACTGTTAAATACTGATGGATGATTTCCTGATTTGGGGATGGTCAAAGGCTGAGCACAATGTGGTCTTCGTGATGTGCAGCAGAGAATACAAAACGCAGGCATAATACTAAACAAAAAAAATCGGAATTTTGCAAGGAAAGTGTGACCTTTTTGGGCTTCATTGTGTCAAAAGACGGTATGACCTGATCTTGATAAGGTTAGGGCGGATTGTTGAGATGAATCCTCCTATATGTGAAAGAAACCCAAAGATTGATGGGCATGATTACATTTTTGGCTAAATTTATTCCTAATCGAAGCGAGATTATGGAACCTATTACAAGCCTTGTGAGCTCCAAGAATGAATTGTATGGGGCCCTCCCAAGAAAAAGCATTTCAAAAGATCAAGGAGATTCTATCGTCATCTCCCTGTTTGTCGATGTTTGTTCTTCAAAGCAGGCAATCTGTCGTGTGATGCTTCAACCCAGGGTCTAGGAGGGTGTTACTTCAGATGGAGGATGGTGGTAAAAAAAAACCCATGCATATATTTCTCGGACGCTCTCACAGCAGAGAAGAACTATGCGAACATCGAAAGAGAGGCTTCTGCACTGCATAGGAAAGCGACCGGCTTAAGTGCTCCCTTCTGGGGAAAAAATATTGTCAGACAGATCACAAGCCATTGCTACAAAATATCAAACGAAGCATTTGGATGATCTCTTCAAGATTGCAACGTTTCCGAATGCGCATGATGCGCTATGACTTTGACATAACTTATATACTCCAGGGAAATGTATGTCATGCTGATGCTCTGTCCAGAAAGCCAATCCCTTCAACAGAAAGTGATGATGAGTTGGAGAGAACAAGTGAAGGCTTACATCCATCAAGTCAGCTTGCCAACGATCAACACTTCGGACGTCAATGTTGCCAAGGTAAAATTCTCAAATGAGAGATGAAATCTGCAACCAACTCAAAACTCTTATCAGGGGTGAATGGCCTAATGAGCTTTTCCGGAGTGAGGGAATATTATAATGTTCCTGACGAGTTTAGCGTAGTGGATGGTTTGTTGCTCAGAGGATGCCGCATGATAATTCCAACTGCACTCCAAACGAGATGCTGGAAAGACTACACAGTGGTCATCAAGGAATCACTAAAAAACGGCGACGAGCTCAGGGAACCATGTGGTGGCCTGGGATTTCCAGTCAGATTGAGGGAAAAATAAAATCTTGCCCAACGTGTATCCAGAATTCCAGTAACCACTGCGAGCCTTGATTTCCCGACAGATACCTGATTATCCATGGCAACATATATCAATGGATTCTGTTCAAACTTGACGAGAAGTGGCACATTGTCGTTGTCGACCATTATTCAAGATTTATTGAAGTTGAGCTAGGGGATTTAAACGTACAAGACCATGTGGTCGCTCTGCGAGTCGCCTGTTTCGTGTCAAACAGATGCCCAAAGGGTTTTTTTAATATTTTTTTTTATTATTACTTTTTTTTTTTTTTTTTCATGAAACGAATCCTTTGACAGTCTTGACTTGGGATTTTTAGTGTGGCTCCAACCTTCGTACCCGGGATATGGCGCGTTAATTTCCAAACGAGCGTGAGGGAACTATTATGGCGGTGACATCACGTTAAACCCAGAAAGAAGTGAGTAAGCACCTTTTTTTAATTAAAAAAAATGACAGAGGGATAACAACGTGACAGAGGATGAGCCAAGAAATCATGCGCTACTTTTTGAAAATGTATGGGTTAAGAAAAGGTTTCGTCGAGATTGAGACCAGTTGAAAATTTAACTTCCCAAAAAGAAGTAATGTTTTTTTTTGTAATTATTTTTTACGTATTGGCAAAATCTCTCCATTTTGTTCGGGAAATATTTGAGACGCAGGATGACGGATATCATTCATAACTTGCCCAAAACGGGACCTCCCCCTCCCATTTCAACATTATCGACGTACATTTTGTAGGTTTCTATATTGGATCACTAAACCTTCCTTTCATGGTAAACAAAGAGGGATCGAACATCCAAAAAAATGTTTAGCATCCAAAATTGTGCTTATTTAAAAAAATAAAATTAATAAATTAATTTTTTTTTAATGAAGTGAGAAGAATAGCAGAAAGAAGAAAATGATTATTATTTATTTGTATTGAACATGTTTCCCCAAGAGTTTGAGGAGGGGAAGCGATAAAATCGAAAATAAGGTAAAACATCAATGATACCGAAAAAATAATACTACATTAGAATGAAATTGGCTTGATAAAATTTATCAATAATAATCAATAATAATTGAGATAGGCTACAGTTTAAGAGGCAAGTTACAAAAAGTTCTGTACTTACACCACATTCTTGGTGGAACACCGTCTGTATGAAACAACAAACCGCCCAGGAATCACAAGTTCCTGTATGAGAACAAGAAAAGAGAGAGAGAGAGAGAAAAAAAGTCAAAAAAGGGCACAAGAAAAAAAAAATGTGTTCATAGTTTTAGACTGGGCATGCACAGCAATTGAATCAGTCAAAGACACAATTTATTAGGAGCGCAAACCCGCAAAACATCTAATGCGAACTACGGCATTGCGGAAGTGAGGGAATTTGCGTACAACGAAAATCTCTCAGTGAGTCAATGTTACTGAAACTTCGTAGTTTGGCTTTGAGTAACTAGATATTTTTCAATTCTTCGGAAATTTGTAGAAAAATCATCAAAATATTCTTGTACGCTTGTGTAGGTACTCATTACTCGTGGAATATTGCAACTAGAATAGGATTATGGGGTATTTTTCGAGGAAGAGACACAGCTAGTGGATATTTTAAACGGATAAACATCTGTGCGAGGTCAACGTCTGTCGAGGCGATTCGTTAGTCCGTGGAATGACGATGAATGGCGGCTTGTTCGGGGGATTCCCGAGAGTCGTCCGGGATGACATCAGTTCAACAATTTCCGGAGAGTCCAGTCATATGGTTGAGCTAGGATTATATCAGGGTCAAAATTATGTTATATTATTCTTTTCGAAATCTGTCAGAATTCGGGATGGGTCACCTGACTTGAGCCGTTTAGAAATTAAGTTATTTCAAAATAATTAGCGTAACCGTTAATCTTTCTGAGGTGTAACAGTTATGGCGTTATGTCAAAATTTCAAACTTACGGTCTAAAATATAAGGAAAATAAAGAGTAGCTAGTACTAACTGATGATACTGCCAATAGCAAACGCTGACGCTGCTAAATTAATGTCCAAGAGAAAATGATGTAACTTCTCCTGAAAACTCAATTTGAGACCAGTGAAGCCGAAATCAAAACTCGAACCGCTACATTTTCAGTTACTCCTTAATCGCTTCGGTTATCGGTTTCGAATTACAATTACCTAAGCGAAATTGCTACGTTAGGTTATGTTGAAGTCGAAGACGAAAGAGTTATATGTGTAATTATGTCCGTCGTGCTTCATAAACAGTTTTGAAACCAAAACCAACCTCTCGACGGGTTGTTATTGTTGTTGATATTGTATGTACCTCATCAGTTACCTAATGAATCTAAGGCATTTTTTGATCTTAGAAAAATCAAACATCACAGAAAACGTTGATGTGATGCGCAAAACTAAGCATCGTGCTACTTATGCTCTTCCCATTCATTCGGCGCCACCTATCTTAAAGCGTTATTTTGTAACTGCTATTGGTTGGTTATTCCTTGAATAATCAACCTATGTTTTCATGATACAGGTCAACCTCTCCGATTCGGCTCAAAATTTTTTTCTGGACGTTTCATGATGTCCTGATCAAAAAATCTGCAAATTCTTACACACGGGTTGGTTATTCCTCGAATGGGGGAAACAATGGGTGTGGCGGGTCCCAGACCCATTCCAATCGATTCAGGGTCCAAAATATAGTGGAATATGATACCCCACACGCCTTGGCACCAGAAATCCTGACACATACAAAATGGGTGGATACATACCCATTCTGACCCATAACTTCTTCCGGTGGGTGCCAATCGTTCTGGGACACACATCATTGAATTCAGTGTCCAACATTTAGTGGAAAATGATACCCCACACGCCTAGGAAGCAGAAATCCCGAAAACACATAATCAAATTGGGTAATAAATACCCAATTTGACCCATTACTTCTTCAAGTGGGTGCCAATTGTTCTGGGGCCCATTTTATTGGATTCAGCGTCCAAAATTTAGTGGAAAATGACACCCCACTCGCCTAAATCACCCCAAATCTCGAAAATCCATTTTTCAAAAAACCCCTACCCCCTCCAAATTTGGTCCGATCGGGCTGAAAAGTTTCGAGGACCCATCTCGGCTGGGAACAGACCCCTGACCCAAATTTCAGATTTTTAGAACATTTTCTACTACCAAAAACGGCGTGGACAATGGATGGCGTACGGCGTACGGCGGACGGAACACATAGGTGAAAACATAGGTTGATTATTCAAGGAATAACCAACCAAAAGGTCAATGTCCGTCCGCCGTACGCCGTCCATTGTCCACGCCGTTTTTGTAGTAGTAGAAAATTTTCTAAAAATCTGAAATTTGGGTCAGGGGTCTGTTCCCAGCCGAGATGGGTCCTCGAAACTTTTCAGCCCGATCGGACCAAATTTGGAGGGGGTAGGGGTTTTTTGAAAAATGGATTTTCGAGATTTGGGGTGATTTAGGCGAGTGGGGTGTCATTTTCCACTAAATTTTGGACGCTGAATCCAATAAAAATGGGCCCCAGAACAATTGGCACCCACTTGAAGAAGTAATGGGTCAAATTGAATATTTATTACCCAATTTTTTTTTTTTTTTTTTTTTTTTATTAGGTATTACAATAAGTAGGTACATTTCAATTATATAATGACAAGAAGCTACAGTTCCCAATAAGAAGACTTGTGCCGGGAACTGGAGCGTCTCCAATCGTGAAAGTAAATTTTCCATCTCATAACTAAAACTAAAAAATGCGCTTCTAAATTATATTAATTTAGTAAGTAATTTTAACTTTACAGACTAATTCATATTAGTACTCTTCTTTCACAAGTTCATCTAATTTTACTCAAAAAATGTTCTTTTATTTTCTGCTTAAATACATTCAGTGAAGTTTTCGATTTAGCCTGAATAATTTCCTGAGGTAGGTTGTTGAAAAGAGACACACCGTGATACAGGTAAAACCTTTGGGCAGCCGTCGTTCTAACTCTAATTGCCTTCAAGGTTATTTTTTCTGAGCTCCTCGTGCCTAACTCAACCCTCTTAATCTTTCCTTCTAAATATTTTTTATATGTATAAACAATAGTGGTTTTGTCTATAACGTTAAATAAATCTAATACTGAAAGTCCTGAAACAATTTCTCTGTGGAGTACCCAATTGGTTTTTTCAGTATGATCTTGATTAGTGTTTTTTGGGCGATAAGAAGGGGTCGAAGTTTTGTTTTGTGCGTAGCTCCCCAAGCCGGTATTGCATATATCAATAGGGACTGTACCATGGCATGATAAAACTGTCTTTTAATTTTCATTGTCATGAAGTTACGAACTTCGCGACTCAGAGGTATTAGTTTCCTAAGTTTCATTGTCAGCTCCCTTATGTGAACCTCCCATCCTAGGCACTGATCAATTTTTACCCCTAAATATTTTACCTCTTGCACCTGTCTGATATTCGGACAACTACACCCGCTTTGACATGCGTCTGAATAATGGCATGTTATCTGACCCACCTTAGATATGTGTTTTCGGGATTTCTGCTACCTAGGCGTGTGGGGTATCATTTTCCACTAAATTTTGGACGCTGAATTCAATGATGTGTGTCCCAGAACGATTGGCACCCACCGGAAGAGGTTATGGGTCAAAATGGGTATGTATCCATTCATATTGTATGTGTCAGGATTTCTGGTGCCTAGGCGTGTGGGGTATCATATTCCACTAAATTTTGGACCCCGAATCGATTGGAATGGGTCTGGGACCCGCCACACCCACTGTTTCCCCCATTCGAGGAATAACCAACCCGGTTTAGGTAAGAATTTGCAGATTTTTCATTACTGTTACAGACTAAAAAATAACGTTACGCTACGTCATGCCAAAGTAGCCGAAACATCTATCTAATAAGAGAAGTGAATATTGTACAATTACTGAGCTTGAGGTAGGAGCAGAAGGTAAGCTTATAATTTAGGGCTGTACGCACCATCAAATCATCTGGCCACAAAGAAGGGGGTTGAATAAGAGGCAGTTTTAAATTTCTGCGCCATTGGTCGGTTGTTGCTCCTTGTAGCCAAATATGTTTCTAGCTTCTAGTTTTCTACTCCATTCAATCTAGAGCCAACATTTGGAGAGACCATAAACCGCAATTTCATCGCACTTTTTGCACTTGTTTCATTCCCAAACTTAGAAAAAACTACCCTTTTACCTGGAAAACCGCATATTAAAAATGTATTTTATGATGAAGGTCTTAGCGAAATCGTTAACTTCAACTTTATCAAACAGTGGCCGAAATACGAGCTGAAAGAACAAAGTTTCCCAAAATGGCTGATTGACTTCACTCACTTGGCACTTGCTACGCTTATTGATATTTTGATACTTCTTTGTGGTACTATTATTTACTGTATTTTACGGTTTTCCTGGATAAAAAACGAGCAGCAAAGACCCAGCTCCTTGCAGACCAGCCACTCTGTAACACTGCAAAATGTATTAGACACGTCGAGTGGTATTTCAGCGTGTATTTCTGAAAATTGAAGAATTGTGGGGGGGGGGGGTCACAGTCAAGGTAATATTAATTTAATAAATACATGATATGAAAATAACTGGACTAAATAAATAAATAAATTCTTACCATAAGAAGTGTCGCTTTGAGCGCAAATATCTCTTATAGCCACAGCATGGGGGAAAATTAATTCAATTAGCTAATTTTTAAAGGAACATTTTGTCTGCTTTAGACTACGATGAAATAGTTTTGTCGCTCTACCAAATGCTTGTTTTCAAGATTCAAGAAAAACTGTAAAAACTCATAAAAATGTGTTTTTGGTCATCCTGAACTTAGTAACGAATTAATTTGTTCGAATATTAGGCTGATTGAGTTAGAAAAAACTGCGAGAGTCACAAGATGACTGGACTATTTGAGATATTGAGTCATTTGGTTCGTCTGTATACAGAGTGGAGTTGCAAAGCTTTTACCACCTACGCCGTTCCAACCCACTCATTACACGTCCAGCCAATGAATTGATAATGCAATGACGGAGTTCTTCAAAATATGTTCCCATGTAGGTGGTACCCGTGACGGTGAAGACTGCTTCCAAGAAATATGCTTCGCGCTATTGGTGGGGAATGCCCGAATAGAGAGAAGGCTCTTACCATAAAAAGCCTAATCCGCAATCCTTTCGCAAAAGACCTGCGGACAGAAAGATGGACTGTTCGATCTCGCTTATCAAATTACTTTGGAAAGGAATGAATGCGGTCTATAATTTAAGACGTCAAATCTGCAATATGCATTATTTTGTTCAACTCCTCCCTCGCTTTTTGATTCCGATCGGCGCCTCCGGAGCGGTTAAATCACTCAGGGTGGGTTATTAAACGAACTGCACGGTGCCTGGAGCCCTGCTCTGCGAGATAAAAAGAATAAAAAAGCATTGCCAAGGTCGCGGCGAAGTCCTCAGGCTGGAAATAGCCGATCCTATACGTTTGGCATTCGAAGGAGAGACGTATCTTGGAGGACCCACATAAATTTGAAGTGTATTACAAACAAATCCCTGAGGTTGGAATGGTAGGTAACTTATTTTATTCAGTTTATAACTAAAACTATATTATAGAGATGTGGGTAGGTTCTATTATGTAGCAACTGGAATTTTTTTTAGAACCGAAAGAGTTGTTTCAGTCAAATTCCCAATGTCCCTTCCAACTTACGAGGTTTCATTGTTGGGTTCCCATCACCTTAGGTCATCGTAATCCCATTTTGGTTCAGAATTTCATCAAAAACCACTCAACGATATTCCGTGGGTCGAGAAATATTGCAGCAGCAATACCAAAAATGTTCAGGGTGTGTGAAAACAGCCTTTTTCATGATGCGTTAAAAAAGTCTCTGGTTGGTTATTCCTTGACTTACCAACCTATGTTTTCCTCATGCAAGAGGTCAACTTCTCCCATCATTTACCCCGAAATCTGACATTTTACGCTTCAAGGTCTAGATCAAAAATCACAAGGATTTGGTTATTCTTCGAACCAGGATCATGGAGAAAATGGGGGAAAACAGTGAGTGTCCCAGACTTATCCCACACGTCTAGGTACCAGAAATCTCGAACCCCCTTTTGAAATAGGTAGATAGTGTTTTGTTAAGACTAACAAACGATTTATAGTTCGGGAATTATTTAAACACAATATCTTAAACTCAGGCTTGACTCGTGTATTTTCACTATTCACAATCAACATACATTATCTTATCATATTGTACCCCATTCCCATATATCTGCCCTGGCGCCATGCTAGTCAACTTGATTTCTCTGCCAGATCGCGTTCTTGCTGGAAGAGGTCCTGGAGAATCACTGACAGCCGTAGGGGTCAAATTGGCATTTCCCTCTGGTATCACAGCTTGTGATGGACTTAGTGTCTGAACGAGTACCTCCGCCGTGGGTAGTAGTTGAGGCTGAGGTGAAGACAGATTCGGGTCCTCATTCGGTGGTGAGCTAGGGGCCGCAGGCTGAAAACCACCAGCAGGCATAGGAAATGTCTCCCTGGTCTCCCGATGTATGGTCTCAGTGACGTCCATCAAGGTGACCTCTCATGTATGGTGCTGGAACCAGATGAAATCTGTTGCGCCTAATAGTTCTTTTGTGGGTCTCTACCAAGTACGAATGAGGTTCACTAAGTTTCTTGATAACTCTCCCATGACGCCGTAAATCAATGATCCATACAATATCACCTTCCCTGAGTGTGGATAGTTCAAAATCCTTCTTATACTTCCCCTGGTATCTCTCCTCTTCTTGACAGAATTCCCGATTGGAGTCAATGATGGAGCATGGCAAATTACTTCGCACGGTCCGTCCAAACATCAATTCAGCTGGGCCGAAGCCTGTCTCCAAAGGTGTGGTACGGTGGATCAGAAGGGCCATTTAGAAATTCTCCTTATTTTCTCTCAACAGAGTCTTAGCGATCTTTACGGCTGCCTCTGCTGCCCCATTGCCCTGATAATGGTGAGAGCTGCTCCTAGATGTTGTGAAACCCCACTCATCAGCAAAATGCTTGAACTCTGATGATTCCAAGTGAGAAAATTGAGTCACACTATCTGCGAAGATACAACAGGAATTCCGTACCTTGAGAAAATACTTTTGCACACTAACAATATCTAAAGATCTCATTCGTGTTAGTAGCTCAACTTCAATAAATCTTGAATAATGGTCGACAACGACAATGTGCCACTTCTCGTCAAGTTTGAACAGATCCATTGATATATGTTGCCATGGATAATCAGGTATCTGTCGGGAAATCAATGGCTCGCAGTGGTTACTGGAATTCTGGATACACGTTGGGCAAGATTTTATTTTTCCCTCAATCTGACTGGAAATCCCAGGCCACCACATGGTTCCCTGAGCTCGTCGCCGTGTTTTAGTGATTCCTTGATGACCACTGTGTAGTCTTTCCAGCATCTCAGTTTGGAGTGCAGTTGGAATTATCATGCGGCATCCTCTGAAGCAACAAACCATCCACTACGCTCAACTCGTCAGGAACATTATAATATTCCCTCAGCTCCGGAGAAAGCTCAGTTAGGCCATTCCCCCCTGATAAGAGTTTTGAGTTGGTTGCAGATTTCATCTCTCAGTTTGAGAATTAATTACCTTGGCAACATTGACGTCGGAAGTGTTGATCGTTGGCAAGCTGACTTGATGGATGTAAGCCTTCACTTGTTCTCCCAACTCATCATCACTTTCTGTTGAAGGGATTGGCTTTCTGGACAAAGCATCAGCAATGAACATACATTTCCCTGGAGTATATAAGTTATGTCAAAGTCATAGCGCATCATGCGCATTCGGAAACGTTGCAATCTTGAAGTAAGATCATCCAAATGCTTCGTTTTGAATATTTGTAGCAATGGCTTGTGATCTGTCTTGATCAGATATTTTTTTCCCAGAAGGGAGCACTTAAGCCGGTCGCTTTCCTATGTCAGTGCCAGAGCCTCTCTTTCGATGTTCGCATAGTTCTTCTCTGCTGGTGAGAGCGTCCGAGAAATATATGCAATGGGTTTTTTTTACCACCATCCTCCATCTGAAGTAACACCGCTCCTAGACCCTGGGTTGAAGCATCACACGACAAGATTGCCTGCTTTGAAGAATCAAACATCGACAAACAGGGAGATGACGATAGAATCTCCTTGATCTTTTGAAATGCTTTTTCTTGGGAAGGGCCCCATACGAATTCATTCTTGGAGCTCACAAGGCTTGTAATAGGTTCCATAATCTCGCTTCGATTAGGAATAAATTTAGCCAAAAATGTAATCATGCCCATCAATCTTTGGGTTTCTTTCACATTAGTAGGAGGATTCATCTCAACAATCGCCCTAACCTTATCAAGATCAGGTCTGATACCGTCTTTTGACACAATGAAGCCCAAAAAGGTCACACTTTCCTTGCAAAATTCCGATTTTTTCTTGTTTAGTATTATGCCTGCGTTTTGTATTCTCTGCTGCACATCACGAAGACACAAATTGTGCTCACCTTTGACCATCCCCAAATCAGGAAATCATCCATCAGATTTATACAGTTTTTTGCTCCCCTCACCGCTTCTGACGCACATCGCTGGTATTCCTCAGGAGCAATTGAGATCCCAAATGGCAACACTTGGAATTTGAAGCGCCCGAATGGCGTTATAAAGGTTGTGTAGTCTTGAGATTCCTTTGCGAGTTTACATTGCCAGAACCCGGAGTTTGCATTAACTTTGCTGAAAACTTTAGCATCTTGCAGTTCACATTTTTGTCCCGATGCTCCAACTCCAGCTGCACTGTCCCCAAAATGCTCAACCGCTCTTGATTTTTTGCGCTGTATACTCGAGTTTTACAGGTCACTAGAGGCAAATCATGAACATGGTCTTTCATTACACCCACGGGAATCATTGTGACATTCAGCTGCAGTATCAAGTTTAAATGTTACAGCCTTCAAGAACTTTCCAGCACAACTTACTTTCAGCTTCTGGGACCATTTATCATCACTTTTCCCTGTATAATTCACAGAAACCTCAGGAACATAGGCAGAGCTCTTCTGAATCAGATCCTTCTATTTCCCTCACTCCTTTTTTTCTTCCCACACAGCATCGACTGTAGTGCCCAATCTCTGTGCATCTCCCACATTTAGCCTTCCGCGCAGGACAGTCTTGGAAATCCGCATGCCATTCATGACCGCATTTTCCACATTTCTTCCCAAAACCACCTTTAGTTTCGCATTTTCCCGTTTTCTGTGGTTTTCCCAGCTTGGGAGTCTTCCATGCTGCCTTATTTTTTATTGCGGCTACATTGGTGTCTTGGAGGTCCTCTTTTTGGCGTTTAAGTTCCTCATGCTGCCTCAGGGATGTAACAGCCTTTTCTAATGTGAGTTGGGGGTCAAGCTGTAAAACTGTCACTGATGGAAGTGTCCTTCATTCTGATTATCAGAACTAGGAGTACCATGGAATCATTAAGCTCTCCCCATTCACAGGTATTAGCTAGACTGTGAAGGTCAGTTATAAAATCTACCCCTTTGTAATGCCAATAAAAAAAAAAAAAAAAATCTACCCCTTGATGGTGCATGAGAAATTTCGCTCTCTCATAAATTATATTTCGTCTGGGAATGAAGCATTCATCAAATTTATTTAGAGTAGCCTCCACAGTTGTTGGTGCTGGCACAAACGAAGAAAAAATGTCTTCACCTCTTGTTCCCATAGTGAGCAATAACAAGTCAATTTATCGAGCTTCAGGCGTAATATCCAGCCCACACCCCCTCCTGAATCGTTGGAAACAATTTTTCCACGTGACCCATTCATTTGGTACAAATGAAAAGGCTTCTGGCAACAGCAACATTAAGTTAACCATTTGAACAGGGGCGGTACCTGCGTTAGGTGCTGAGGGATCAGGGTCTCCATCAGCCATCGTCTTAATATTCCGCTTATTCCACGGTCGTTTACGCGAACAATCCTCGCTACTTTCCCGACTTTCCGACTTACACTCACACAAACTTCCCGAACTACAAACTTAACCGCGAGCTACCGTCACAACACGTCCCTTCGAGATAATGAATCACTTGAACTCGCGACACTTATCAGAACGTTCAATCGTCAGCTAAAAAAGCGCTGCCACCATGTTTTGTTAAGACTAACAAACGGTTTATAGTTCGGGAATAATTTAAAACACAATATCTTACACTCAGGCTTGACTCGTGTATTTTCACTATTCACAATCAACATACATTATCTTATCATCTTGTACCCCTTTCCCATGTATCTGTCCTGGCGCCATGCTAGTCATGGCGGCTACCTATCCAACAGATAGATACGCATTATGACCTATAACCTATTTCTGTGGGCGACAATCATTTCGCGACCTGTCTCATTGGATTCAGCGTCCAAAATTTTGTGGAAAACGATACCCCACACGCCTAAATCGCCAAAAATCTTGAAAATCCTTTTTTCAAAAAACACATTTTGACCCCTTTTTGAATGGATTTTTGGGTTTTTAGGCGTGTAAGGTATAATTTTTTCTAAATTTTGGACGCAGAATCCATGGTCATCAGACCGATTAGCTCCCGCTAGAGGAAAGTTTGGATCAAAATGGGTACATACCTACCTATTTCGAAAATGGGTGTACGAAATTTTTGGTTGCTTAGGCGTGTGGGGTACCATTTTGCACTCAATTTTAGATGCTGGATCGATTAAAATGAATCCTGGATACACAACACCCACCGTCTTCCCCATGTTCCTGATCCGAGGAATGAACAACCCCCGTGGAAGAATTCGCAGCGTTTTCAAAGCTTGATTGGTTATTGTTCCTTTCTGCACACTTAACCAGTTAACGTTTACGCAATTCGTCTCAATGCTCGTATCCTTGACGTCTAAAACGTCCAACATCAGAGAATCCTCTGGAATTGCAGGTAGG
This sequence comes from Cyrtorhinus lividipennis, assembly GCA_019603395.1. NCBI lineage: Eukaryota > Metazoa > Arthropoda > Insecta > Hemiptera > Miridae > Cyrtorhinus > Cyrtorhinus lividipennis. The sequence continues at coordinate 10,403,607 of CM033998.1, read as the reverse complement.
TGCTTTGACAGTAAGTTTATTCATTATTACGGAAGCAAATGTCATTCAATCTGTACCGATGAGCTTGAATAAATAGTTCAACGGAACAAGGACAAAGCAAATAATACAATCATGAAGGCGCTAGGAGTATCGCTGATTCGCAATTGTAACAAAATCGAGTACAATGACCATTTAGAGATGAATCCTCACGATCTTCAAGAGTTTGATTGCGATCGGATCACAATCTCTTGTGGAAATTACCGCTGTGGCAAGGAATCACGGACGGACCGAAAGACAAACAAAACTGTTCTTCAACGACAATCTAATAGGCAAAATGTGAGTTTGATTCTTGATTTTGAAGCTAAGTGAAACATTTTCCGCCGCTACAGTCTCGAAAACAAAATTACACAGAGATTATTCGGCCCCTAGTCACATCGTATAGTAGGAAATCGTACCGCTGGGCTCCATGACACTGCGAAGGAATTCAGTACGTGACCTACAGTAGGCAATAAAATCCGTGCGCCATAGAGTTCGAGAAACACGCAATAAAAGGTGAAGCTACCAATATTCGAGGAGTGACTTCACATAGCTCCTTCATAACGGGATCGCAAATTCTTATTTAAGAACCTTCGTTATCCTTCAACCATAATATCCCCCAGGATTTCCCTCATACGACTAATGTTGGCCCTATTCGACTGAGAAAATTAAGCTGTCGAAGACTGTAGACGACATTCTCTCAATCCTGTGACCCAATATTTGATTTGACTCTTCCGACAGGTATCTGCCAATCACCTCACTAATCTGACTGAATACAAGCTGTAGAATGTGACCAGAAGTGTTTCGACTGGTAAACTGTTCATCATCCCACTTTTAGATGGCGCCAGACGAATGACCCGTCATTAGAGAATCGGTTCTCATCATTTCAGAGGAAAGAGAGTCGCGAAGATGTTGCCCCTTCTTAGGGTTCCTAAACCTATTCCAAGATAAATCTGATAGAGGAAAGCTGAAAGTCACTCTACCCCGTTAGATCGGAATTCCATCTTGCGCTCACTTTTTCTTTTTTAAGATTAATGTTTCAACTCAACGTCATACTGTACAGTATTACACAATGTACCATCACTTAGTGTTTTAAAGATGCGTGAAACATGACAAATCAACCCTCAAGAGTTCGACTGGGGCTAGTAGGAGACGGAACAGTCCAATACGGTATCAGTCATCCCATTTACTAAGTTCCCTTTCTATACATTCTCATTTGTACATATAAAACCTAATCCACTTCATCTATGACCATAATTTTCGTTCTAAAACAAAGTTTTGGGGCGGACTTTCACCTGAGCCAATTAATTGAATTAATCTTACTCTAAACAATGAAATATTTGCAATCAAATCTGATCACATCAATGAACCTACAAATACCTAAAAAAAAACTGAGTTCCCGGACCAATTCAAATCGATTCAGGGTCCAAACTTAGTGGGGAATGATACCCCACACGCCTAGGTACCAGAAATCTTGAAAACACATATACAAACGCTGCAAATTTTTACACAGGGGTTGGTTATTCGTCAGACCAGGCGCATGGAAACTTATTTATAACATGAGGGAAATGGGGAAAACGGTGGGTGCGGCGGGTCCCAGACCCATTGCAATCGATTCAGTGTCCATGATTTAGTGGAAAATGATACCCCACACGCCCAGGTACCAGAAATCTCATAAACACATATTTAAAATGGGTAATATATACCCAATTTGACCCATAACTTCTTCCAGTGGGTGCCAATCGACCTGAGACCCACTTCATTGGATTCGGCTTCCAAGATTTAGCGGAAAATGATACCCGACACGCCTAGGTTCCAGAAATCTCAAAAACACATATTCAAAATGGGTAATATATACCCAATTTGACCCATAACTTCATCCAGTGGGTGCCGATCGTTCTGGGACCCATTTCATTTGATTCAGCGTCCAAAATTTAGTGGAAAATGATACCCCACTCGCCTAGATCGCCCAAAATCTCGAAAATCCATTTTTCAAAAAACACATTTTGACCCCTACCCCGCCCAAATTTGGTCCACCCCTGTGTATGGGTTGGTTATTCCTTGGACCAGGCGCATGGAGACTCATTTCTTCAACATGGGGGAAATGGGGCAAAAAGTGGGTGCGGTAGGTCCCAGACCCATTCCAATCGATTCAGGATCAAAAATTTAGTGGAAAATGATACCCCTCACGCCCAGGTTCCAGAAATCTCGAAAACACATATTTAAAATGAGTAATATATACACAATTTGACCCATTACTTCTTCCAGTGGGTGCCAATCGTCCTGAGACCCACTCCATTGGATTCAGCTTCCAAGATTTAGCGGAAAATGATACCCCACACGCCTAGGTTCCAGAAATCTCAAAAACACATATTCAAAATGGGTAATATATACCCAATTTTACCCATAACTTCTTCCAGTGGGCGCCGATCGTTCTGGGACCCATTTCATTTGATTCAGCGTCCAAAATTTAGTGGAAAATGATACCCCACTCGCCTAGATCGCCCAAAATCTCGAAAATCCATTTTTCAAAAAACACATTTTGACCCCTACCCCGCCCATATTTGGTCCGATTGGGCTAAAAAGCTTGGAGGACCGTCCTAGGCCGGGAACAGACCCCTGACCCAAATATCAGATTTTTACAAAATTTTCTACTACCAAAAACGGCGTGGACGGCGGACGGACATTGACCTTTTGGTTGGTTATTCCTTGAATAATCAACCTATGTTTTCATAATAATGGTCAACCTCTCCGATTCGGCTCAAAATTTTTTTCTGGACGTTTCATGATGTCCTGATCAAAAAAGGTCAATGTCCGTCCGCCGTACGCCGTTTTTGGTAGTAGAAAATTTTCTAGAAATCTGAAATTTGGGTCAGGGGTCTGTTCCCAGCCGAGATGGGTCCTCGAAACTTTTCAGCCCGATCGGACCAAATTTGGAGGGGGTAGGGGTTTTTTGAAAAATGGATTTTCTAGATTTTGGGTGATTTAGGCGAGTGGGGTGTCATTTTCCACTAAATTTTGGACGCTGAATCCAATAAAATGGGTCCCAGAACAATTGGCACCCACTGGAAGAAGTTATGGGTCAAATTGGGTATTTATTACCCAATTTGATTATGTGTTTTCGGGATTTCTGCTACCTAGGCGTGTGGGGTATCATTTTCCACTAAATTTTGGACGCTGAATTCAATGATGTGTGTCCCAGAACGATTGGCACCCACCGGAAGAAGTTATGGGTCAAAATGTGTATGTATCCACCCATTTTGTATGTGTCAGGATTTCTGGTGCCTAGGCGTGTGGGGTATCATATTCCACTAAATTTTGGACCCTGAATCGATTGGAATGGGTCTGGGACCCGCCACACCCACTGTTTCCCCCATTCGAGGAATAACCAACCCGTGTGTACGAATTTGCAGATTTTTTTTTGATCTAGACACCATGAAACGTCCAGAAAAAAATTTTGAGCCGAATCGGAGAGGTTGACCATTTGCATGAAAACATAGGTTGATTATTCGAGGAATAACCAACCAAAAAGGTCAATGTCCGTCCGCCGTCCGCCGTCCACGCCGTTTTTGGTAGTAGAAAAGGTCTAGGCAAGAATTTGCAGATTTTTTTTATTTAGACACCTTGAAACGTCCAGAAAAAAATGTTGGGCCGAATCGGAGAGGTTGACCTCATGCATGAAAACATAGGTTGATTATTCATGGAATAACCTACCAAAATGGACGCCAAAGTCTTCAGAGTCCTAATCAGATCAATACGCTCCCAGAATTTCTGCGACAAAATATATAGGGTTACTAAACTAGTGCTTACGGTAGCCCTTAAACATTTTTCAATATTTCAGTGTTTCATGAGAAGGAATGAGGAAATATGAGAAGATCTGGATTTCCTGCGTGGGAGATACGCTATCGCGTAGTCTTACGAGTGAGTGATTGATGTGACGCAAGGAAGAAAATGTTCTGTTCATCAACAACCGATTGACGTCTGAGTTCCTCGGCCTGTTGGTGCCTCTTCCCAATACTCGAAACCTCTCCTTCACCTCTCTGATGATTCCAAATTCGAATAGCTCTCTGTTTCTTTTCAAAACACTTCGAAGGTAAAGTGGCCATAAAATCCCAGCAATAAAACTTCAGAAAGAACGAAGAAGACGGAATATTGGTCTAAGGAGAGCTCGTAAGGAGTGCCCAAGGACATCGATGCCACCATTCAAGATTCCTTTGAAATTCACAATAACGTCCAATGGCGTAATTTCTGCTAATTGATCAGTTATCATCCACTTAACGGGTGCTCACCCTCCGTGCGTGTAATAGCCGTTGAGCAGGTTGACTCAACGCGTATTATGGTCAACTGGGGGCTCTCAAGGGTAATATGTTGAGAAAGCTTCGAGTCGTCAGGACCAGAAAATCCAAATCAGGTTATCTGAACGCTACATTACTTATGGGCGAGATAAGAGCACCACCGCACGGGGCAAGTAGGCCATGAATACAAATCATTGCGAGGCGTCGTGTACTGAGATTGATATCATTTCTACGAACACACGAAGTAACACTTTTACAGCTTCCTACTCTAACGCAGGGAGATTGACAACTTTTTCATCGATAACCTGCGTAGCTGTAGCAAACTCTCACGTATGAGGACATGAAAAATCTAAATAAGTTAGTAATTTTCATAACTGGAACTATCCTAACCAGACAAGCCCTCTTACGGGAGTTGTAAAAACTAATAGGTAAGTACAACACTATTAGTGGAGTTGAATTTCAACATTGGATGAATATAGTGACTACTTCTCAGGAGTTCAACTTGGTAATCTCCCAGTTGAGCAGCTCCAAGTCTCTCTTCAAATTCCTCAGATAGAACTTACCCCAGTGATGATACAAGCCGAGTCAATAGGCTCAGATTCCGCCTATTAGCGGTACAAACATCCAACACTCCCCACGTTCCACCTGTGGAAATCAAGAAAGGGATCCCGTCGGCACGTAGGTGTCTAGTGTTTACCCGCGGGCTGAGGCTTGACCGAGCCATGTAAGGGACTCTGATGTCGAGCTCCCAAGGACATAACTTCCTCGTCAACCTTACCATTCCACGTAAGGAAACTTGCGCTCAATTAGGGCAAAACTTTTACATTGGTACGTTATCCTTCGATCTGCAAGGATCTTGGTATATGGGCGCTGTTTCCGCTTTGCATTTCCGGCCCGGCGGTACATTAATATGCAAGCAACGCTTTGGCAAACCCAATGATTGCGAGGCCATACTAACCAGATGTTTCATTGTGCAATTTGATATACTTGACCTTTTAAATGCTCTGATAGAGCAAGGCGTAGTTGATTGTTGGTGTCTCTTACATGATTCACGATTAACAGACGAAAAAATTTGCGGCTTTTCTAGTATAAGTACTGTGCATACTACTGTATGTACACTATTCATTCAGACCAAACGTGCTCTTCTCACCAGAATACCCTCAACTGATGGCACAGTTCAGTTGACACATTAGTCACTTGTGCACGGGTTGTTGACGACAAGATATATTTAATGATAAATGTATACATGAGGGAACATTTTTTCAAGCTTGGGAGTGTGCTAAGAATTTCAAAAATCGTCTGTTTAGAGAGTCAGATTCTACAGAGAAACCGGATACATTGATAAAGCAATAAGTGCAAATGAATGAAATAATATCAGTTGTTACTACTGAAAGAGGTATCCGTCTGTTTGTCACCCATTATTTATGTAATCCTGAACGTCTCAATAGATCACGATAATGGTTTCGAAACTGTCAGTGCGCCCTACACCTCATTAAAGGCTGTATACCAATCTCGCGCACAATGCGCCATTGCCATAAAAGCACCCGTATGAGGTACTCAGAACCTGTTTGTTCAGCAGGTGGTACAGCAGCAATGACTATTATTCTTTCTTTTCTTTTGGTAGGGGGGGGGGGAGGATGGAAGCAAAGAGGTAATTCCCTGGCGTTAAATTGTTCAGAAACCACTATCTCAACCATGAGTCCTGTCAGCGACTACTATCGTGATGTGCAAAATGAGCTCTTTGAAAATGGATTCTCGAGCTTTTCGGAGATCTAAGTGGGGGGGATATTATTTGTCACTGAATTTTGGACGCTGAATCGATTGGAATGGTTCCGGGACACTTCACTCATACTGTTTTCCCCATTTTCCCCATGCTCCTGGTCCGAGGATTTTCACTGTCTGCCTGTTGTAACCACTTCATGAGTATGGCTAATCCTCATTGGACTTTCGTATCAACCAATAAGAAGATCAATCCTCCCAAAAATCCTCTCTACGATTCAAAGAATGTTTAAACTCATAATTCTCGATACCATCCACCCTGAAAAGTCTGAAGTATTTTATGTAGACTCTGCGTTTGGGCCATCGTTGCCCTTATCTGTTTTTCGGTTCGATCACCACAAATGAAGCAAGGGTACGGATTGAAATATTTATTTTGACACTGATTCTTCAAGATTGATCAAAGCCTCCATCGTGTAGGGGGACGTTTTCCATTACATTTTGAACTCTGAATCGATTCAAATTCAAAATCTTTTTTTTTTCTCAAACCCGATTTACTGAAAAATTTGGGGATTAGGCGTCTGGGGTATCATTTTCCACTAAATTTCGGACGCTGATTCTATTCAGATGGCACCCACCGAGGGTGGGCATGGGTTAAAATGGGTAGGGAGGGTACCTTCCTTCTTGGTGGAATGAGTTTTCCTCACTGCCTTCCTCACACTTTTACTCTCAGGAACAATAATCCATCGTAAATGAGCTTGCTGCTTTTTCACTTGACCAAAAATGTTGACTCTACAAGTGGGGCGCAGAAAAGAAGGTCCAATATGGATTCAAAAATGTTTATCCTGTCACTCAACAATAGGTATCATAGATTACGCTATTGTAAAGTATATAATATATACGTTACTGTTAACACCCGGAATCAGTTAATTGTAGTTTTGACTAGTCAATTCTAGTTTTCACAAAGCCCCTTTGTGAAAACTAGAAGTCACTTGGTGAAACTGAAAATCCCTTCTGATTTTACTACTTTTATTAACTTTAAATGCCTAATAGGCTTAACTTGGAGCAATAATGCTTATAAAGTAAGTATTAATGCTAAAAATATAAAGTTTACGAAGAAAAGAACCCTTATTTTGTCTCTGTTGCTACTGTTTACTAGTCCAGGTGAGTTGTAACTTATAACTAACTTTTAGAACCACTTCTTAGCACTGCTTCTCACTAGGTTGTTCTCGTTTCGCCTAACAAATATCAGATAAAATTAGTGTTGACTGAAAATAAATCAGTGACTTCTGGTTCCAGCGTTGAAGGTCCCAGCAAACTCTGGTTCTAACTAGTGACTTCTAAATTTCAAAAAAATGGCTTGGTGAAAACTAGAATTATTGACTTGTTGAATATAATTAACTGTTCGGGTGTGAACAAAATCATAGAATATATTGTTTCAAGTAAATCACGCGCCCCTAAAGCATTAACCTCCCTAGTTGTACTCATCAGAGACCAGTTTAGTGAAGCTCGAGCGACCTTGAGCCGAATTCCTTCAATACAACAGACTCCAAGTCATCACTGTCAACCATTTAAGGCAAGCATGCGCAACTAACGATGATTACTACGGCCATTTTTTCTGATGGCTCAGAGAAGCTTCCTACCCGTCAGCCAACGTTGATGTGAAGTTAATCGCTCTAAGAGTTGTACTAGAATTAAGATTTCTACTTGAATTCTAGTAGGTATAAGTGATAATCTGTTGCTTGTGGCCGACCTGCCATTGGTTCGACCGCTTTGAATCTCGCGCTCTCCCTGGGCGTGGGCGTGAAATCCTTCACCCACTCCAACTAAATCCCGCGCCTGACCAACTGTTCGTTATTTTCGCGTTTTCCACCGATTTCGTGGAGTTTCAACGGAACCCGTAGCATAAACTCTTATTGACGTGAAATTATTTGTGTCGGCATCGAGAATAAAGAAAAATCGTCGGCTCTCGAGCCAAATTAAACTTTGAATGAGTGACTGAGTGGGGTAACTGAGTCACGGATCTATTTTTGCTTTGTGGGTTGCCAGAACTGGGGCGAACTTCTCTTAGGAGCCGTATAAGTTCGTGTCGAAATGGGGATATTTGAATTTTTTTCAGTAACTATTTTCCTTTTGGTCTTTTTATAAATACGGCACCGGCACTAAACCGAAGGTCTCGACGTCGACGCTCTAATCAGAAATGTCGGTTTGTCGCGGCTACGATGACGCTGCCCTACGGCTTTAAGATTATCTCGAGAATAAAACTGGAAGAATAAAACTTCCAGTTAAAACCTGGAATTCAAAACCCACCAAAAATATGGTTTCTTTCAAGCGTTGCGAAAGAAGCTAAAAGCTTTTGAGGACATGTAATTCAGCTATCATGATGGGTGTGTCATAGATTAACCTAAAAACTGATAATATTCAAACCCTTCATGTATTCTTTCGGGACAGCGTAGCACCGTGCACCGGAATGAAATTTTCTACTGCCGAAATGAAAAACTATTTTCTGCTCCAAAATGCAAAAATTTATTTACTCGCTTCTACTTTTTAGAGCTTCCTGAGCAAATTGGGTTTTGCATCCCTTCGACCACATTCACTTGCCACAGCAATACTCCCAGAATCGTTAACCATTCGCAATCTAATTCAATCGCAATCGCAAGTGTTCAGCTCCAACTGATTTTCTATCAGATTATACTAGAAACCAATGGTTCGCTCAGCGCATGCGCCAGTTAGTTCACATTTTTTGTCACAGCAATAACTTACAGACTGAGGCTAATTTGGCCACATTTTTTTATTTATTTATTGGATTTTTGAAAACTACATTCAATTTTGAATCGATTGATATAATAGTTTTGAGATTTACGAACCTTAGAATTATTAAAATGTCGGTATAAATATCTACCTTGGGTATTTGTGGTGGTGTGCTCGTAGGTACACTCTTCTCTCCAAATTTTCCGGTGTGTACCGTGCGCCTCCTCTTTAGGGTCGTCGGATGATATCCTCTTCAATAGGAAGACAACTCGGTACGACAATCGCTGTAGGTAGCTCGGACTCGAATCCCCGGCGACTAATGGCAGGCTGTCAGCAGAACTCCTCAGTCATGGGGTTAACACTAGGTAGTAGTGTAGTGGATGACCAGGGAAGTGAAGCAAGCCAACCCAATATTCATAATTCAAGAATTTAAAATCTGATAAGAATAATTTATTATGAACTTTAAAGATGACATCCCTCAGCAAGAAAAACTGCAATTTTGGAGAGCCGTCGTTCTAATGTCTAGAATTTTATTAAAATTGAATCAAGAAGCGCTTGGAAGAAATATCTTATTCTTCCCGAGTCCAATGATAAAATACACAATGTTGAAAAGTTAATTTATACGCCAAAAATCGATTTTTCGAATTTTCATGTTTATTTTTACCTCAAGTAAATTCTTTTTTAAATCTGTTCCCAACTAATGTACAATGAACCGAAAATTCGTTTTTTCCTCAAAATTTGCTTCCTGACTTATTTGTTCTCTAATGTGAGCATTTCAAAAGTCCTCACCAAGCTTCACTTCAACTTCAAATTGCATATCGATAAATCGTTATATAAAAAAGGCAATATAAAGGTCTCAACATTTAGATGTGCTAAAAGAAATTTGATGGAAATATTACAGCTCACGCAATAGTTCCAATTCAAAATGTGTTCATTGTGGGGAGGCAACACTGTTTCTCCTTGATAAGGGCTCCCTCCGCTTGTATAAAAGACGAAGTTCAATCATTTATCCGAGTTGTGATCTTGTGATCATGAAATAAGGGCTCCCTCCTTGTTCCATGGCCGTGATATACCTTTTGTGAACTGTCCTATAAGTTGATAAAGCCTTTGAGTTCAAGTATAATTTACGTGTTTCCGCTCTCGACTTTAGGAGAAGGTAAGATGGTTCGTGAATATGAATGAAACACGAACTGATATGTTTATTTTGATCAAAGAAGAACCAGTCGTATGATGCCAAGTTCAACACCGGGTTTCCGTCAAAAATCACGCGTTCAAATTCATTCAGCAGTTTCGGAGAAAGGAACATTGAAGTTCATTATAATTGGTGGGTCTGAGCTCTGAGGTGCTAGTCTCCCCTAACAGTTTCATCACAATCCCACCAACAGAAGCTCAACTCATGTACGAACACAACTTTTTCTTTTGGTCAATAATCCGCGAATTTTGAACGGATTTTGGTCTAATTTTCAGGGATAATGCTAATTTCCTTCATATATTTGTAATACGTATACGAGGTTTGTAAACAAACTTGTTTTCGTTCAGTTTTATTTATTTATTATTATTATTATTATTATTATTTTTTTTTTTAATGTAGAAACACGGAACATTTTGGAACGACCTCCTTTCACAAAATGAGCCCACAATCCCGGTCTCGTCTCCTCATACTTATTCACATTAGATCCGTATTAAGAGTGCCTGGAGCAAAACGAGAAGAGTTGTCCTTAATTAGAAGCAAATCATCTTGATTATGATGGACTTGGGAGAACTGAGCCTTTTACGGTACTTATGTGGATCGCTAACCACTCATTTTAACTAAAAACATAGGTTGATTATTCAAGGAATAACCAACCAAAAGGAGGCGTCTGCTGAAAAAAAAAAAAAAAAAAAAAAAAAAAACACCGCAAACACTTCAAACCGCTATTTTTTTTTTTTTTTTTTTTTTTTTTTTGCGATGTCTGTTTCTTTTTTTGAAATTAGGGGGAATTATAAGAAAGATACGCGTACCCTCGGGCCGCCTAACAACAGGATAGCATTGACGTTCTTGTTGGAAATGTGGAACGAACTTGGGAGGCCTCCTACTCGGTACGTGGACAGGGTCACTGCCGTATACGGACGTGACCTCTAGGAATCCCCGAACCGAATGACTCCTACAACCCCGAAGTTATACGATCCGCAGCAACAGATGAGCTGACCTTCGGGAGCGGGCATAACCGGCCCTTGTCTCCTTACCAGACTGGCAGATGTAAATGGCTTCATTAAAATACACGACTATCCCTTCACGGAAGAGTTGAGTTCGGTACTATTCGACTTGTCCGTCATTCATCACGCGCCAGTCAAGGCTTACAGTACGTTCCCTCCGACCACCTGTTTCCGTACGCTCCAGCATCCTCCATGGAGCAGTTCTTCTGAGCAGTATCTTACATACTACGTAAGTCCAAAACTAAAACGCTGCAAATTCTTACACAGGGGTTGGTTATTCCTCGAACCAGTCGTATGGAGACTCATTTCTTCAACATGGGGGAAATGGGGATAACGGTGGGTGCGGCGGGTCCCAGACCCATTCCAATCGATTCAGTGTCCATGATTTAGTGGAAAATGATACCCTACTCGCCCAGGTACCAGAAATCTCAAAAACACATATTCAAAATGGGTAATATATACCCAATTTGACCCATAACTTCTTCCAGTGGGTGCCGATCGTTCTGGGACCCATTTCATTTGATTCAGCGTCCAAAATTTAGTGGAAAATGATACCCCACTCGCCTAGATCGCCCAAAATCTCGAAAATCCATTTTTCAAAAAACACATTTTGACCCCTACCCCGCCCAAATTTGGTCCGATCGGGCTGAAAAGCTTGGAGGACCGTCCTAGGCCGGGACCAAACCCCTGACCCAAATTTCAGATTTTTAGAAAATTGTCTACTACCAAAAACGGCGTGGACGGCGGACGGCGGACGGCGGACGGACATTGACCTTTTTTGATCTAGACATCATGAAACGTCCAGAAAAAAATTTTGAGCCGAATCGGAGAGGTTGACCATTTGCATGAAAACATAGGTTGATTATTCAAGGAATAACCAACCAAAATCTGGGTCAGTTTCGGTTGTTACCGGTTGCAAGACAATGCTAATAAAGAAGACGAGGATCAAGTGTTGTTTGGTTCAGGCATAAGGATTCATCTTCCCAGTAAATCCAAAACACTCAAAGGTGCCAAAGCCCCTGATGACATGTTGCTTGTTTTGGTTGGTTACCCCTTGAATAATCAATCAACCTATGTTTTCATGCAAAAAGTCAATTTCTCCGATTCGGTCCAAAAATTTTTTCTGGACGTTTCAAGGTGTCTAGATCAAAATTAGCAAATGTCTGTCCGCCGTCCCCGCCGATTTTGGTACTAGACAAATTTCTAAAAATCCGAAATTTTGGTCAGGGACCCGTTTTTCAGCCCTAGTTGATCCTCGAAACTTTTCAGCCCTATTGGGCCAGCGGGGTAGGGGTCAAAATGTGTATTTTGAAAAATGAATTTTCGAGATTTCTGGTACCTAGGCGTGTGGGGGTATCATTTGCTACTAAACTTTGGACCCTCAATCGATTGGAATGGGTCCGGGACCCGCCACACCCACTGTTTCCCCCATGTTGAAGAAATGAGTCTCAGAGCACCTGGTCCGAGGAATAGCCAATATGTGTGTAAGATTTGCAGTTTTTCATGCTATTCCTGATTCTAATCTTACCATACGGATATTTACAATACGTTCCAGCGGTGTTTTGTCATACAGACAAAACATATAGAGATTCCTGGGCTGCGTTGAAGAAAGGATGCATCATCAAAGAAAAGTTGTAACACATTCTGACTTATCCCAGCTTCTAAGAATGTCGCCGATCAGCCATTTGCATGGTTTGAAATTATACCACTGGTGGGCGTGCGCCTTTTTGGTTCAGAAACGATCATTACGTACTGGAGCATGTCAAAACTGACTGACTTGAACTGCACAATTTATTGTATTTACGCATAACTTTTCATCCTAATTTTATCACAACGTTTATTCAGTTGGTTATCTCTGTTTCAGTATGAGCAGAATGCGGGGAACACACCAGGACCACGAAAGCAACCTCGGTAAGTTGGGTCTCAAGCCTATTCAGTACTGATATTGCTCAGAACGGGTCTTAAGCCCCATTTTCACTGCCCGAGCATTTGCCGCGAGCAAGGGTCACGAGCGAGCATTTTCTCATTTTGAATAGGATGCGTTTTCGAGATTTCCGGTACCTGGGCGTGTGGGGTATCATATTCCACTAAATTTTGGATCCTGAACTTTGGAATCGATTGGAATGGGTCTGGGACCCGCCGCACCCACTGTTTCCCCATTTCCCCCATGTTGAAGAAATGAGTCTCCATGCGCCTGGTTCGAGGAATAACCAACCACTGTTTATGAATTTGCAGCGTTTTGGTTTGAATCCAATGAAATGGGTCCCAAAACGATCGGCACCCTCTGGAAGAAGTTACGGGTCAAATTGGGTATATATTACCCATTTTGAATATGTGTTTTTGAGATTTCTGGAACCTAGGCGTGTGGGATATCATCTTCCGCTAAATCTTGGACGCTAATTTCAATGAAGTGGGTCCCGGAACGATTGGCACCCTCTGGAAGAAGTTATGGGTCAAATTGGGTATATATTACCCATTTTGAATATGCGTTTTCGAGATTTCCGGTACCTGGGCGTGTGGGGTATCATTTTCTACTAAATTCTGGATCCTGAATCAATTGGAATAGGTCTGGGACCCGCCGCACCCACTGTTTCCCCATTTCCCCCATGTTGAAGAAATGAGTCTCCATGCGCCTGGTCCGAGGAATAACCAACCCCTGTGTAAGAATTTGCAGCGTTTTTTGATCTAGACATCATGAAACGTCCAGAAAAAAATTTTGAGCCGAATCGGAGAGGTTGACCTTGCATGAAAACATAGGTTGATTATTCAAGGAATAACCAACCAAAAGGTCAATGTCCGTCCGCCGTCCACGCCGTTTTTAGTAGTAGAAAATTTTCTAAAAATCTGAAATTTGGGTCAGGGGTCTGTTCCCGGACTAGGACGGTCCTCCAAACTTTTCAGCCCGATCGGATCAAATTTGGGCGGAGTAGGGGTCAAAATGTGTTTTTTGAAAAATGGATTTTCGAGATTTTGGGCGATTTAGGCGAGTGGGGTATCATTTTCCACTAAATCTTGGAAGCTGAATCCAATGAAGTGGGTCTCAGGACGATTGGCACCCACTGGAAGAAGTTATGGGTCAAATTGGGTATATACTACCCATTTTAAATATGTGTTTATGAGATTTCTGGTACCTGGGCGTGTAGGGTATCATTTTCCACTAAATCTTGGAAGCTGAATCCAATGAAGTGGGTCTCAGGTCGATTGGCACCCACTGGAAGAAGTTATGGGTCAAATTGGGTATATATTACCCATTTTGAATATGTGTTTTTGAGATTTCTGGTACCTGGGCGAGTAGGGTATCATTTTCCACTAAATCATGGACACTGAATCGATTGGAATGGGTCTGGGACCCGCCGCACCCACCGTTATCCCCATTTCCCCCATGTTGAAGAAATGAGTCTCCATACGACTGGTTCGAGGAATAACCAACCCCTGTGTAAGAATTTGCAGCGTTTTTTGATATAGACATCATGAAACGTCCAGAAAAAAATTTTGAGCCGAATCGGAGAGGTTGACCATTTGCATGAAAACATAGGTTGATTATTCAAGGAATAACCAACCAAAAGGTCAATGTCCGTCCGCCGTACGCCGTCCTGATATACCTGCGCTAGACTGTTCCTGAGGCCATGTGGCCCATTACAGTCTATCCCAGTCGTGTTTTCCCTTTTTTCTTTTCTTTGCGCTAGATCATCTGGGAGCCCCGCTCTATGGCTCCATGGCTTCCCCGTATATCAGGCACCCCACCCTCCTCCGGCGTCCGCCTGCCTGTGGCAGCCCAGGGTGGATCTCGTGGAGGTGCCGGGTTTTCCAAGGGGTCTTTTAGTTCAATCTTTTGCTCTGCTAGGCCTCCGTACTAACGCGCCTCTTCTTGTGCGCCGTACGCCGTCCGCCGTCCACGCCGTTTTTGGTAGTAGAAAATTTTCTAAAAATTTGAAATTTGGGTCAGGGGTCTGTTCCCGGCCTAGGACGGTTCTCCAAGCTTTTCAGTCCAATCGGACCAAATTTGGGCGGGGTAGGGGTCAAAATGTGTTTTTTGAAAAATGGATTTTCGAGATTTTGGGCGATCTAGGCGAGTGGGGTATCATTTTCCACTAAATTTTGGACGCTGAATCAAATGAAATGGGTCCCAGAACGATCGGCGCCCACTGGAAGAAGTTATGGGTAAAATTGGGTATATATTACCCATTTTGAATATGTGTTTTTGAGATTTCTGGAACCTAGGCGTGTGGGGTATCATTTTCCGCTAAATCTTGGAAGTTGAATCCAATGGAGTGGGTCTCAGGACGATGAGCACCCACTGGAAGAAGTAATGGGTCAAATTGTGTATATATTACTCATTTTAAATATGTGTTTTCGAGATTTCTGGAACCTGGGCGTGTGGGGTATCATTTTCCACTAAATTTTGGATCCTGAATCGATTGGAATGGGTCTGGGACCCGCCGCACCCACTGTTTCCCCATTTCCCCCATGTTGAAGAAATGAGTCTTCATGCGCCTGGTCCGAGGAATAACCAACCCCTGTGTAAGAATTTGCAGCGTTTTTTGATTCAGACACCTTGAAACGTCCAGAAAAAAATTTTGAGCCGAATCGGAGAGGTTACCTTTTTCATGAAAACATAGGTTGATTATTCAAGGAATAACCAACCAAAATGTCAATGTACGTCCGCCGTACGCCGTCCGCACCGTTTTAGGTAGTAGAACATTTTTTAAAAATCTGAAATTTGGGTCAGGGGTCTGTTCCCGGCCTAGGACGGTCCTCTAAGCGTTTCAGCCCGATCGGACCAAATTTGGGTGGGGTAGGGGTCAAAATGTGTTTTTTGAAAAATGGATTTTCGAGATTTTGGGCGATCCAGGCGAGTGGGGTATCATTTTCCACTAACTTTTGGACGCTGAATCCAATGAAAATGGTCCCAGAACGATTGGCACCCACTGGAAGAAGTTATGAGTCAAATTGGGTATATATTACACATTTTGAATATATGTTTTCCAGGTTTCTGGTACCTAGGCGTGTGGGGTATCATTTTCCACTAGATTATGGACGCTGAATCCAATAAAGTGGGTCCCAGAACGATCGGCACCCTCTGGAAGAAGTTATGGGTCAAATTGGGTATATATTACCCATTTTGAATATGTGTTTTTGAGATTTCTGGAACCTAGGCGTGTGGGGTATCATCTTCCGCTAAATCTTGGACGCTAATTTCAATGAAGTGGGTCCCGGAACGATTGGCACCCACTGGAAGAGGTTATGGGTGAAAATGGGTTTCTATTACCCATATTGAATATGTGTTTTCGGGATTTCTGGTACCTGGGCGTGTGGGGTATCATTTTCCACAAAATTTTGGATCCTGAATCAATTGGAATGGGTGCGGGACCCGCCGCATCCACTGTTTTCCCCTTTTCCCCCATGTTGAAGAAATGAGTCTCCTTGCGCCTGGTCCGAGGAATAACCAACCCCTGTGTGAAGTCTAACTACTTCAACACAAAATTATTTTATAGTGGGAACTGTGGAACCCAGCGAAGAAGAAACCCGGATTGACGATTGAAAACCTTTATTAACAAATTCAGAACGCACTTGCAACTAACTAACTCGAGTACGATTACAACGAACGAATATAAAAATCGAACCACTCAAACTACCCTGGAAACCGATGACGTTTTAGCGCGATTCCACGAAAAACAGTTTTGCCACAACAATAACAGAAAAAATCAACAACAAATAATAATCTCAAGTAAACTCCCCATGTAAATTCCCTCCTAAATTTGAATACAATCGGACATACTCCCACCTTGGAACTATCGGGAGAGAGTTTCAACACAAATACAAATTGATCACCTAAATTTTACTGGAAGAACAACTTTTCTTCCACAACGGGTGGTAACATCTTTATCAAACACCGCGGTCATACTGCCTTTGGTTCCTGAATTGGAGTCTGTCTTGGGACCATGAGGAGTTGAGTCGTCGCTAGGCCGGCCAACCTCTTTGGATGGAGCATTCCCTTCATCAGCGCTGTTCTCAGACTGGACATCCTTGGTGGAGAACACCTCAAGAGGGTAGACACGAAGGAACATAGATGGTGAAATTTTTTTTCTTGAAGGAACATAGATGGTGAAATTGGGACTGGTCCATCGTTTGCGTCGGACATGTAGGTGATCGGGCGTGCATTGATTTGCTGTTCACATTCGCAAATCAACGTGTATAATTCGGCATAGTCCAGGGAAGCTCTACCAAGGTTCTTCTTCAATAGCATCTTGACCAAGCCAATGATGTCGCTGAATGTTGGGGTTTTTAGCTTGAGTGTATCTCCCTTTTGATCCCATAATATGATACCATGGACGGACGTTTCAGTACTGTCAGGCAGAGCTGAGTTTGTCCGCTCCCACCCTCTCAAGTCAAAGCATGCTCTGGCAAATGTGGCCCGCGAATGTTGAATGAAATTGTCCACTTCTGTGAGATCATTGTGACTTCCAACGTAATTATCGACATACATGCTCTGTCGGAGCTCAGCAATGACAGATACTGGACAGTTAAAATCACCAGATTCTATCATGATCTCACAGCGGCGCAGGTGGTGGTCAAAAACAGCGCCCAACAAAAAAGGACTGCAGCAAACTCCAAAAACAACGCGGCAGTGCCGGAAAATTCGCATGCCATGTTCATCTATCCAAATAAAACGTAGGAAATCTCTGTCCAATTCAGCCAGCGATACGTTTAGGAAGGTATACTGCTCTATGAGGTAGGTAGTGCCCTTCATTCCATTTTTCCCTTGGGACCTCTTCAATGATACCTTCGCCAAGCCAGTCCATCAAGACGTCGAGGTACTCTTTTTCTCGTCCTGAGGTTTTCAATTTTCGAGCTGCCCGATTGAAACGCAGTGTTACCAATTCAAAATTCCTCTGAAGTGGTGGGTGGTTGTTGCACCAAGGCAAGTTAACTTGGTAGCGACCATTGTCCAGGATTTTGACTGTAGCATCAAAATTTTGCTTGACCAGTTGTAGGCTCTGCTCCTTAGAGATTTTCTGTCCTGGATCTTCAACTCCAAGGACATCAAGTCTCCACAGGTTACAAGGTGCAGCCTCGGCACACATCATGCTGATATGAGTTTCACTTGTGGTTACAGCTGACCCGGTCATTTTTCCCATCAGGGTCCATCCAAGAAGGGTTTCAATAGCTACTAGTCCACAAGATAAAACCTCACGTCGCCCCGACCACAGTTTGCCTGCAACATCAGCTCCAATTAGCACGTCAATGGGCCCTTCTCCACCATCAGTAATCTTAATACCTTTCTGCTTTAGCTCTTCCAACCAATCACCATTTGTTGGTGCAGGCACTGCCAACCAAATGGTCTCTGTATCCAACACATCAAAGTTACAGGAATAAGCCTTGTTGAGACTTGCCATATGCACTTTGTAGCACTTATGCACCTGAGGTTTCGTGCTGCCTCCAAATAGGGCATGCGTAAGGCTTTCTGTACAAGTAGGAGTATAGTTGAGTGGAGAGAGCACTCTATGGGTGATGTACTATTTCTGTGACCCACAGTCTATTAGAACTCTCGCCTCCACAGCTCTTTTGCCAAGCAAAGTGACCCTTAAAGTCTGCAGGAGGATGGGACAGTGGTGGGTGTTGGAGAGATTGTGATGCAATGACCCACCTTGGCCAGTTCCTGCTTCGTCAGTGGCCTTAACTTGCCGATTGTCACACAGAACTGCATTGTGTCGCTTGGAACAAATCACACACTTTACAATGGCCCGACACTTAGCCTTGTTGTGACCTTTCCTAAAACATAGGAAACAATGACCATTGTCAACAAGCTTCTGCTTAACCTCTTCAGCAGAGAAATCATAGCATTTGACACAGGCTTCCGATGAATGTGAGGAATGACAGAAGATGCAGGAGGTTTTTCCATCTTTAACATTGACCAATCCTGTAGCAGTTGGAAGTGAGTGACCTATACCCTTGGACTTGACTGACTTCTGATAAGGTTCCTTTTTGTGTGCTGTTTCCTTTGCTGTATTTAGATCCTTGGACTCAACTGTTTGGTTTGAATCATGAAAGGTACTACGTTTCAGCAACAGGCATTCTCCCCTTTCAACCTCATCCCTGAGAAAAGATAGCAGTGGTTGAAGTTCATCTTTTATGAGGGAAGACTTTACATCCTTGGAGGAGGGATGCTCAAAGGCTGTCATGGGGTCATTGCTATCCTCCTTGAAACATTGTCTTGTCCTTGATTCACGCTGCCAGTCCTTCAGCACATTGTCTGGAAGTGCTGACTCAATCAACGGTGTCAACAGGTAGGTATATTTTTCACTGGCAACACCTAGCGACTCAAGAGCCTTGATCTGAGTTTCTAGCTGGTCAAATAGTTTTCTGAGAGAGTTGGTACAGCTCCCTCATATACATTTCAACGAGTAGTTTGTCCCTACCAAAACGAGATTTGAGACGCTCCACTGCCTTAGCGTAGTTCTTGTCAAGTGGTGGAAAGCTCTCTACAAGCTCTCTGGCGGGGCTCCCTTCTTTGGTGTACATGAGAAGGTACTGAAACTTCTCACTTTCGTCGTATTCATCGCTTTGGTCGATACGCTTGAAAACAGACCAAAAAGAAATCCAGTTTTTGAGTTGGCCATCAAACTGGTAGGGCACGATTTTTGGGAGCTTCAATGACGATGTTTTCTTGACGACTACAGAAGACGCCCTAGAGAATACGTCGTCTCTATCAAGCTGCTTCATCAGCTCCCATTGGGCCACAATTTCTGCATGAATATCACGGTACGTTTCCGCCTCGTCGAACTGGTTGCTAATTATGGATTCGTCTGTTTCCAGAACAAGGATTAAAGCACTTACCCTTTCATCGTTCTTTAACAACCGTGCGGATTTGTCAGAAAATTGGGCGAATAACGGGCTCAGCTCGTTGAAAGTCACCTTCCGTCCATAAGCTTCCTTGAACTTGTTGGCCGCGATAGTAAAAAGTCGTCGAAGCTGCGTTCTTTCTTTCTTCAATAATTCGAATTCCTTCTTCAAGTCTTCAGCAGACATTTTTCGCGGTACGGAACTATAAAACAACGCGAGAATTTACCGAAAACTGATTCCCAGTTCCCCACAAGGGATGCCACTATGTGAAGTCTAACTACTTCAACACAAAATTATTTTATAGTGGGAACTGTGGAACCCAGCGAAGAAGAAACCCGGATTGACGATTGAAAACCTTTATTAACAAATTCAGAACGCACTTACAACTAACTAACTCGAGTACGATTACAACGAACGAATATAAAAATCGAACCACTCAAACTACCCTGGAAACCGATGACGTTTTAGCGCAATTCCACGAAAAACAGTCTTGCCACAACAATAACAGAAAAAATCAACAACAAATAATAATCTCAAGTAAACTCCCCATGTAAATTCCCTCCTAAATTTGAATACAATCGGACACCCTGTGTATGAATTTGCAGAGTTTTCTAGTAGGCAGCATACATTATTGTCCGGGAATTCCGCAGACATTACGCAAACAGCTGGAAGAAGAAGAATAGGCAAATAATAGGTAGTTATGCAAAACCTTGATTAACGTGTCTGTTTCAAGGAAAATAGTATTGGTTGGGTTGGTAGGTAGGTTGGTAAATAAGGATTGACCAAACCAATATTTGTCAGGAATTGAGGTCAAAAACATTTTTCTGTTTGACACGTTCCACTGTCGGCTTCTTGAATCCAGAACTACTAAGTTGAAGGCTGAGGGAACTCTATCTGAGGATATTGATGAGACGAATGGTGACAAGTATTTCAGACTTCAGGGCAATATAGAATAGGCAACTGCCCATCCAGTAACAGATGGAGGTTTGTGCTTCTCTGCACTATTGGTTGGTCCAAGTACTGCTTCAAATCTTTCGGTGACTTTTTGAACTGACGCTGATAATTTCACAAGAGTTGCATGCCATAATTATAAAAATACAGACAAGGCAATTGATGGGCGGAGTTTCAGGTTGACCATGGAAGAAAAAGGTTTCCATGAGGTTGACGACAAGGTTGAAAGATATCAGTTGAGTTGTTCTTCAAACTCGGAACGCATCTTTCCGTTGCATTTCACTGTGTTGTAATGCGTTTTCGCTCGTGTTATTGTTATTATTTCGTCTTTTTGCATGATTCACCGTATTATATGCACCGTGCATCCTGATGTGGGTCGACTTCTTCACAAAGTGGCGAGAATTTCCCAGGTGTGGAATTGAGGTGGTGTTTTGGGTTGGAATTGGTTGGAACTTTGAAGACTGGAATAGAAAGAGAAATGCATGGGGCAGCTCCTGGAGTTTTATCGGCAAATTGAGCCCAAACCAAAGATGAACAGCCTGAAAAGAAGCCAAAGCTAAATAAAAATTTTTCAGCTTCACGGAAAAACATTGAATTATGGATACGCCAAAGTTTTGTACTTTAGTGTTTACATTATTGTAAAGAAATTTACTTAGGTGAATCAGTAATGGACAGTAGTCCGACTTAGGTGTTACTAATACATGTCCATGCTGTTCAAGTATTTAAAGTACCTAACTTACCTACTTATACCTAGTTCTAATTAATGATCACCGTCAGTTATCATTCGAGTTAATAATAATCTAAAGTGCCAGGTCGAGGATTTTGCGTATGTGATCATATTATGCGATCGTCATGAATTTTGGTGTCTTTACGCAGTCTAGAACGACCACTAGCCCTAAAACATCCATGTTGAAAGCTAAATCGCTGCTCATTTATAAATGCGAGGATTCAGCACCTAGGAAGCCTAGGAGGGGACTGATATGATAACCTGGGTTGGGCGGAGCCAATGTTGTCAACAAAGTTGATCGTTCATGGGCCGTTTATCGTGTCATCATAAAATTCATTACGTCGGAGTCACAAATTGTTCGATGATATTGCGACAGTGGAGAGTAGACGATTCAAATAATGGCAACCGAAAATTAATTAGTTTTTATTAACTCTATCTAGTCCAGTTGGTATGCAGAAGAGAGGGGGGTCTTTCGATGAGATCATATTGTATTACATATCTTTTGATGGTGTCTGCTACCCGTAAGACGCACAAATTGTTGATGAAAGCTCGAGTTAAATGCAAAAAATTGCGTTCCGCTAAGTTCGTCGAACCACGTAAGGTCGTAGCAAGGTCTTGAAAATAGAATGGAACGCTGTTCACTATCATTGAGTGAAATCTCTCTTGAAAAGGATTAACGTGGAGAGATCTTCGGAAACCTCGTTTTGTGACAGCCTGTAAAGAGCTTTCCAAGACCAGAAGCTACTGCTTTCGAATCTCCTCAAGGCAAACATGAACTATTTTTTCTTCTACCCCGCTATGTACATGTACCCATATAGCACCTCCACTCTGCTGAATCCGTCAAATGCAGTACGTTGAGTGCTGGAGATCAGTTAAACTATTGAATATGTATCAATCATTAATTTTATTTGTAACCCCAACTGAAAAGAGAAGTACACCAACTCGGGGCCAATTTTTGGAGGGTTAGTAAATAATGCAGGTAATTAAAAGAGATAGTTTTGGGTCGCTTATGAAAAGTGAAATAGCAGTTTTAAACGTAGTAGGGCGTATTTTGTAGATTTGGAGCTGCCAAAACATGTAAAGTGATTCTTTTCATCCGAATACTGGTTTATTTTGACATTGATTAAGTGAATTTTTTGTTACAGATGCTCTATTGGAGGACTTACAGACGACGGTATCCCGCTCAAATTCCTCTGTTGGCCTCAACGGTCAAGTGTCCGGGTACAGAAGTATCCGACGGACCGTTACAGACGGTACGCCCGAAGGTACCAGTTCTGAGTATCAGATCGAGTACCTAAACCCCGCCAATTCGACTCATCAAATGATAGAGAGCTCGTTCAATGGAACGGTGAGTTGTTTTGAGGTACTTGAAGGAAACGTTATTGATTGATGAGTTGATTAGTGGATGTGCAGGCATTAGCGGGTTGCCAAAATTCTGAACTTTCCGCAACTTGGGTGAGTTGTTCCTATCCACCCTACCGGGGGTGCTGTGCCCAAAAATAAAATTGATAGGTTGGGGTGTGGCTGAATAGGTTTCCAAGGAGAGAAGGGAGTATCTTAATTTATCGATAGACATTTTTAAATAATTTATAATACCACCAATAACAGCTTAAAACATCAATGAACGTAGAAAAAATCAGCAAATTCTAACACACGGGTTGGTTATTCCTCGAATGGGGGAAACAGTGGGTGCGGCGGGTCCCAGACCCAATCCAATCGATTCAGGGTCCAAAATTTAGTGGAATATGAAACCCCACACGCCTAGGTACCAGAAATCCTGACACATACAAAATGGGTGGATACATACCCATTTTGACCCATAACTTCTTCCGGTGGGTGCCAATCGATCTGGGACACACATCATTGAATTCAGCGTCCGAAATTTAGTGGAAAACTATACCCCACACGCCTAGGTAGCAGAAATCCCGAAAACACATATTCAAAATGGGTAATAAATACCCAATATGACCCATTACTTCTTCCAGTGGGTGCCAATCGTTCTGGGACCCGTTTCTTTGGATTCAGCGTCCAAAATTTAGTGGAAAACTATATCCCACACGCCTAGGTAGCAGAAATCCCGAAAACACATATTCAAAATGGGTAATAAATACCCAATTTGACCAATTACTTCTTTCAGTGGGTGCCAATCGTTCTGGGACTCGTTTCATTGTATTCAGCGTCCAAAATTTAGTAAAAAATGAAACCCTACTCGCCTAGATCGCCCAAAATCTCGAAAATCCATTTTTCAAAAAACACATTTCGACCCCCCCCCCCCCCCTACCCCCCCCCCCCCTCATATTCGGTCCGATCGGGCTGAAAAGTTTTGAGGACCCGTCTCGGCCAGGAACAGACCCCTGACCCAAATTTCAGATTTTTAGAAAGTTTTCTACTACCAAAAACGGCGCGGACAATGGACGGCGGACATTGGCCTTTTTTGATCTAGACGCCATGAAACGTCCAGAAAAAAATTTTGAGCCGAATCGGAGAGGTTGACCATTATTATGAAAACATAGGTTGATTATTCAAGGAATAACCAACAAAAACCTGCGTTTTCTGTGTTGTTGCCAATTTGGAAAATTTTGCTATTATTAAGCCAATATATCGGCCACCGCTCTTCGAAAAATCAGTTTGACTAGCTACCGTCTATTTCAATTCTTACAATGCAGTATTCTTCCCCTGAAAAAGCTTGATTTTCAAGTCAAGAGTTGAAAAACTGCAGAAAGTGCGAAGTAATAGCGGTTTCGCGGCCCTCCTTGTGGTTAAAACAAGGTCAGTTTGTTTCTATATTTGGTTATAACATCTCCACAAGCGAAAATTATTTCTATGAACATCAAAACATAACCTAATAAATTATTGTTTATTATGTAAGGCTTCGTTGATTTGTACTTGTATATGGATGGATTGTAACCGACTTATTTTTCTTTCCAGTCACATGCGTTCAAGAATGATCACCACAAATACCACCGGGCTATCACGTCAGGTAAAACAACAAGTCAATATGCTCATCGCATCTGATGTGATTCCAAACGTTCCGTTTACGAAAATTGTACATTGTCCTCACGTTACGTGGGATTTTTTTTTTTTCTCTCTCTCTCTCTTTTATTTGGTTTAAGCCCATTACAATAGTAATATATCTTAATGATAAGTGTCTGCACTGGGTGGATACGGTACTGGTATTATTAACTTGGCACGGTTTCAGGTCCTTGTTTAAATGCATTAAGTCGGAGTTCAGTCTGGGATGGTGGGGATGAATTGCAGGATGTGTCTTGGGCGTCGGAGTCGCTGGGATGAAAGCGGGGCAAAACCTCCAGCCGCGAATTGGTTGAAGTGGTCGGAGTATGCAGCTACACATTTTTTCATGGAAGCCTGGCGGGTCGAAGTTGGAGAATCCAATGAGAAGTCGTTATACAGGGTTTCATTTCTGACGAATGGGGTGGCGCGGACTATGGAGTGTTGTAGGATCGCATTTTGGCTGCTCTCAAGTCGTTTGAACTGTGAGTCTGAGCAGGTTCCCCATATAGGAAGAGCGTAAGGGTCGAATAAGGGTTTTGTAAACGAGAGTTTACCCCCAGAGGACATTGTTGATGTGGGAAGGTTTGCAATTTCTTTTGAGCAAGTCTTGGATGGTCTGCGTGAGTTGGATGTAAGTAAGGGCCTTGGACCTGACGGTGTCCCCCCTGTACTCCTTACGCATTGTGCAGCTGCTCTCGCTGCCCCACTGACTCTGCATTTCAATCGTTCGCTCTCTGAGGGGATATTTCCGCTTGCCTGGAAGGTTGCATTTGTGACCCCTATTCATAAGTCTGGAGATAAGTCTGCTGTGTCAAATTATCGTGGCATTTCATCTCTGTCGACAATCCCTAAGCTGTTTGAGAAGCTGGTGGTTGGAATCATCACTCCTCTTCTGTCACCGCCCATTCCTGTTGAGCAGCATGGTTTTGTCAAGGGACGCTCCACCACAACCAACCTCCTTCTGTATCAGGAATATATTCTCAGCGTTTTCTCAGTGGGTAAGCAGGTTGACTCGGTCTCTACGGACTTTTCCAAGGCGTTTGATAGTGTTTCCCACAGCCACCTCATCGCTTGTCTGCGCTCTCTTGGTGTTCATAGCTCTTTTCTCCAATGGGTCACGGATTATCTGGTGGATCGCTCGATGTTGGTGAGGATAAGGGGCGTCGCCTCTCAGCCTTTCCCTGCCTCTTCGGGTGTGCCTCAGGGGTCACATATTGGGCCCTTGCTGTTCATAGTTTTCTGTGGTTCGCTCTGCCGGATTTTCTCTGATGTTTCCTTCCCGATGTTTGCAGACGACCTTAAGATTTTTACCCGTGTAACATCAGCTGCTGATTGTGAGATCCTTCAGTCCGCCCTCAATAACTTCGTGGAGTGGTGTGGCGTCCATTGTCTGCAGCTTAACCCATTAAAGTGCTCGGTCAGTTCGTTTTCTCGCCTGCAAGACCCTTTCATTTTCAACTATTCCATTCTTGGCACTTCTCTCCATCGCTTGCAAGTTCCGCGTGATCTGGGGTTCTTGTTGGATCAACAGTTAAATTTTGGCGAACACATTGACGCAGTTACTGGCCGTGCTCGGAGGGTACTGGGTTTCATAAAGCGTAACACCCGCGAATTCAGTGATGTCAAGGCCATAACGACGCTGTATTGCTCGCTTGTCCGTCCTCTCCTGGAGTATTCGTCCGTCGTGTGGTCGCCATACTACGCCACCTACGCCCACCAGATTGAGACTGTACAGCACATCTTCCTTCGTTACGTTGCTTTCAAGATGGGTATCTCGTGGCATGATCTCGA
This sequence comes from Cyrtorhinus lividipennis, assembly GCA_019603395.1. Lineage (NCBI taxonomy): Eukaryota > Metazoa > Arthropoda > Insecta > Hemiptera > Miridae > Cyrtorhinus > Cyrtorhinus lividipennis. The sequence goes on along the minus strand of CM033998.1, from coordinate 10,377,309 downwards.
CTATGGCTCAATCCTACGTGTCTGCCGTCTTACCCCGTTGGTCAATCGTCGTGCTGTGGCCGATCAATGCTTCTTCCATAAGTTGATGAATGGAGTCATCAATTGTCCTCCTCTTCTGCAAATGATCTCCCTCAATGTGCCTCAATTTTTCTCTCGTTCGCACAATGTCTTCTTCGTTCCATTTGCACAGACAAATTACCTCAGGGACCGTCCGCTTCTCCGTCTTCCTCGTCAGGCAAATTTGATTTTACAAGAGGCTGCCTGCGATCTCTTCTTGGACTCTCTGCAAGCTTACAGGGCGCGAGCTGTTGAAGTCCTCTCTGCCAAATGATTGTTAATGCTAAATGTTTGCTATCCTGTTAGGTGTTGTACCCAGCCATTTTACCTTTGTTTTCATTTAATTATATTTATATTCTTGTTAATTGGACCTTGGGTCCGTGCTATAAATAAATAAAAAACGAGAACCTTTTTGGCAAGCGAAACATGTGGGTTGGAGGGAAGAGGCTTAAGTTGGCATGTCCGGATTCTGGTTCTTTTGATGAGGTAAGAGATGTGTTCGTGGTAAGTGAGGCGACGGTTGAGAATAACACCGAGGTATTTGCAGTGAGAGGCAGTGGGGAGGGTGTTCAGTAAAAATTAGATCAGTGAAAAATAAAGAACACAGTGGATGATTCTGAACATAAGTCTGTTGTAAAAAATAATAGATAGTAATAAAATGTGTTTGGCCCCAGGCCTCCCTATAAAGCCACGTACACACTTGTAACAAACTCCCGTTCCGATCCCCGTTCCGTTCCTCCGTTCCAAACATTTCAACGAACTTTTCGTCGTAACATCACAGCGCTCCAAACGTCGTTCCGTTCCGAATCGGGGACTGGAGGGCGATCGGGAGAATCAACCGCTCCTCATTTCAGTCATGGCTTCTATGAAAAATGTATAAGTACAGGTATAGGAGCGGGAGAACGATCGGGGGAACGGAGCTGCTCAACTACACCCCGTCCACACCAGGTTCAGCCTGTTCCGAACATTCCTTTGATGCGGAGGGAAAAACCGCCAACAGACCAAGCTCCATCCCGGTCCTCGTCTTTCCTTTGATGTTTTGCCGCCCTGTACCTGGAGTCAGAACGGAACGGGATCGGAACGGGAGTTTGTTACAAGTGTGTACGCGGCTTTAGATTGGAAGATGCCAAGGAGCAGCCAGTTCAAATTACCCGCCTTTGGATCGACCAGGGTAGGTCACGACATCAGCGCTCGCTCGTTCTATGAACTAAGGGGGTAACCGTGCGCCGTCAGGAAAACTTCTCAATTTCACCACTTACTGGTTACTGTTACTTCTGTTCTGTTCTCCAATGCGTTCATATCGTATATTCGTATCGCTGTTCATAAAAATCTGTATCCGTTTGCATCTGTTCGATCAGTTATTAAAAGTTCAATTAACTGTTAAAAGTTCTTCAGTTCCAACCCACGGTCTCACATTCTGGTGCCGAAACCCGGGAATATATCCGTGAAAAGTGTTCAGTTCCCGCGGGTCCGTGCGTGCAGTGTTCAGTCGTTCAATGCAAATTGATCGCTAATCGTTAAATTGTTCTTTGCATTTACTAATCAGACCGCTCATTCTTCGTTCAGGGCATTTTTTAATTTCCTTTCTTGGGTCTTGGGGAAAAGTTCTCATCTGCTTTGTTCTGGAGCAACGTGTTCGACAAGTGGCGTCATAAATTTTCAACGGAAACTCATTTCATCGTCGCAAGCCTCGTTCTTGGCTAAGTACTTACTGATCTCTACATTGTTCATTTGTTCTGTTCCTGGTCATGACCGAAAACATGCGTTTATCAAAAATTACCCTCCCAAACCCGGTCGTAATATTGTTCGCGGCTGAAGACGCTGAGCTCTATAAGCAAATTTCACGATGGTCTTCAGACCTGATTGGCAGTCAGCACCTTACCTCATTTCCCACTCCAGTCACGAAAAAAATTGAAGATCTTATACCCACTGTATTTAAGTTTATTGACGCCCTGAAGGATAACCGTACCATGCCAGAGGAGCAAGTTGATCAGTTGATCGACAAAATAAACATAATAATCTCGGTCATGTCTGGAAAACTGCCAATCAATGCTCCACCCACTGCTCCAATTCATGACCAAGATGTTAGCCAGCGTTCCGATCTATTCAGGAAATTTGACAAAATTCCGCAATTTCAAGCAGCTTTATGATAGAGCTGTTCACGACGTTCTGCACTTGCCAGAAGACATTAAATTTGCGGCTCTTAAATCAAAGCTCTCTGGTCAGGAGAAGGAATTCTTAAATCATTTGGAGGGATCATCCGAAAACTACGCCGAAGTCTACAAATTACTGGTCGCTGAAAATACTGGGCAATACAGAGTCGCTCGATGTACTTATCGCAATAAAAATTCGATCCCTACAGTTCAACAGCGTTCGTGTTCCGAGCTCGAAACATTTGTCTCAGCAGCCAAGGCTTGGACATTATCAATGAAGAACCTGCCAACAGAAGATCTAGCTGAATATTTATTGTTCGAGGCCTTGTTTGATCGCCTACCCGCCGAAGTTCGAGATTCATTCAACCGATCTGAAATGGAAAGAAGAGATCACGTTCCAACTGATAAGTTAATACAGTTCATTGAGAAAGAACTCAGTCTGCTGCAACTACAACCTCGCTCCTGGCCTGATGACAAATGGGTTTGTACATCTTCACCTAGTTCAAGGTCAAAGCTACAATTGCTCAATCAAGATCATTCATCAATGGCCTCGACCAGTCAGTCCCAAGGTCACCATGCAAGATCTGCCGGTTCTTCCATTTTTGCTCTCGGCAGCACTATATCTACTTCTGTGACGAGTTCAAACAGGAGGACATCGATCATGGGCGGTCATTTGTACAATTGTCTAACCTCTGCAGAAACTGCTTACCCTTTAAGCACCAAACTGCGCAATGCAAATCTTAGAGAACATGCAGATATTGCGGAAAACGACATCATAGCCTCCACAAAGATGTTCATGGTCGTTATGAGAAACATCACCGCTTTGACGAGAGACAGGCGCGACAGTACGACAACTCACGACGCCTGGAAGAGCCCCGCCGCAACGCCTCGCCATCACGCTCATCATCGCCAAGGGGATCGCCGATTAGGTTTGGGGCTAGGCAAAATGATGTTAGGTCGGTTCCCAGTCCCCAATCTAACTCAGAAAGTTCAGGGGTAAATATGATTGGATCCCGTAGGTTCCCCAGTCCCCAATCTCAAGATCTCATGTTCAAGGAAGCCCACATGGGGTTTCCAGATAGGTCTAATTGTTCAATTTCAGGGGGAAATGAAGAGGGTTGGTTTCATGTTCTAGGTCGTAGAAGTAGGAAGTCCCCCTGAGCAGGTCATGTTTCTTTCCAGGTCGATCTGAGAGCTCAGGAGTACGCTCCTCGAGCTCATTTTGACGGTTGTGCCTCTCTGATGAGCGCGTTTCGAATAATTTCAGTTCTCAAAATTTAAATTTCAGTCGTTGTTCTTCATTTCGGTCTTTTCATTCGAAACGATGCTCTCAGAGGGTCACTGGTAAGTTTGATACTGGTCACTGTTCTTGGTATTCTCTAGGTAGGAAGGCTAATTTTAAGTCCAATTTAAGAAAAGGTTCAGGTTCATCCTCATGGTTTGAGCCAATTGTTAGGTCTTATAGGCACCCCCGTACAATATCAGATCAGGGTCGTAAACACTCCTTCCGTTCGCTTTTCACAACTACTGGGTCCTCATTGAAATACCGCTTGGGAAACGGATTTCTCCCCACAGCCGTCATCCCGATTGTGCATTCACAAATCGGCAAGTTCAATGCTAGGGTGCTTCTTGGTTCAGGTTCCGAAGGAAACGTCATTTTTCAAAGGTTTGCTGATAAAATCAAATTACCGAGGTTCAGTTCTCATACTATGTTCACGGGAATTGGTAAGGGCTCCCATGTCTCGTGCGCGGAAACTAAGTTTGGTCAGATCGTCCCCTTTTGGTTGGTTATTCCTTGAATAATCAACCTATGTTTTCATGATAATGGTCAACCTCTCCGATTCGGCTCAAAAATTTTTTCTGGACGTTTCATGATGTCCTGATCAAAAAAGGTCAATGTCCGTCCGCCGTACGCCGTACGCCGTACGCCGTCCGCCGTCCGCCGTACGCCGTCCATTGTCCACGCCGTTTTTGGTAGTAGAAAATGTTCTAAAAATCTGAAATTTGGGTCAGGGGTCTGTTCCCAGCCGAGATGGGTCCTCGAAACTTTTCAGCCCGATCGGACCAAATTTGGAGGGGGTAGGGGTCAAAATGTGTTTTTTGAAAAATGGATTTTCGAGATTTTGGGTGATTTAGGCGAGTGGGGTGTCATTTTCCACTAAATTTTGGACGCTGAATCCAATAAAATGGGTCCCAGAACAATTGGCACCCACTGGAAGAAGTAATGGGTCAAATTGGGTATTTATTACCCATGTGGGTGACTTCAGCCGAATAGACAAACAAAACACATCGTCATATCCTGTTGTTTATAACCAGCTGTTAAACTTAGCAACCAATTTTGAGCAGTTGCCTACAATTCTTTTTACTGTCCGAGCTTTTTATTCGTACCATTCAATTCAATTTAATACAATTATTATAGCCTTCTAAATATACACCCATCTTGAATATGTGTTTTCGGGATTTCTGCTACCTAGGCGAGTAGGGTGTCATTTTCCACTAAATTTTGGGCGCTGAATTCAATGATGTGTGTCCCAGAACGATTGGCACCCACCGGAAAAAGTTATGGGTCAAAATGGGTATGTATCCACCCATTTTTTATGTGTCAGGATTCCTGGTACCTGGGCGTGTGGGGTATCATTTTCCACTAAATTTTGGACCCTGAATCGATTGGAATGGGTCTGGGACCCGCCACACCCTCTGTTTCCCCCATTCGAGGAATAACCAACCCGTGTGTAAGAATTTGCAGCGTTTTTGCTAACATAATTGATCAAAACGTCCAAACGCCTTCAGCGTCACGTGATCCTAGCCAATGGCCTTTCATTCAAAACCGGTCTCACTATTTAGCCGATCCTCAATTCTCTAGAAGGGCTCCTGTTGATATAATTATGGGCGTGGACTTGTTCATGCGTTTCACGCACCCCGATCGTCTTCCCCACAACGTTATACGCCCTCAGTCGCATGATCCTTCGCTCATGGCGTCTGATCTGGGCTGGTTGGTTCTAGGAGGGTCAGATAAAGCTCTACCCCACGGAAGGGTTAAATTTTCGGAAAAGGTCGTCGTTCAAGAATATTCTCCTAAATTACCCCCCAACACGGTTTCTCGTTCTGTATGGTCGTCTCCTAATAAGTTCAGTTCCATACGACCACAGTCAGTTCTTTTTCGATCTCCCATCCAACCAAAATTGATCAACATTAAATCGCGTTCTTTGGTCAAGTCAGAAAGCCCCAAACCGCAGCGCCCTGGGGGTAATAGGCCATACCGAAAATTGGCTGACCTTAAGGTAGCTGAATTTAGACCAAAAATTTCTCAATTTTTGGATGATAACAAGGTCGTTGGTTCAGACATGTCGGCTAAACAACTGAGTTCCAAGCCGAAAATAAATTCTAATTCTGAACTTAGTTCTCCAACCGATCCGATCTTGTCCCCAGGTCAGCTGGGTGGTCCAATTAATAACTCTTTGGATCACTATTCTCGCCACCAAGTTCCAATAGTTCGAAATTTGTACTCCGTCGTTTCCCCATTCTTAAAGCCCGGTTCCACCATCTCTTATTTCGGCTGTCTCAAATACAGTTCCAGATGGGTCTAATAGCTCCTCTCTCTCTTCATCTACCTCGCAATCATGTTCGCAATCATCATCATGTTCCAATGTACTATCGGTCAGTGGAACCCCGCCAGTTGACAATAATCAAACTAACGAATCGCTGCGACGAATGTTTGAGATAGAAGACCTTGATAGTGTTAGCCCCTTAACCCCAGCAGAGTTAGAAGCTGAAATATTGTTCTCAAAAAATTACTATCGCAGATCGCACGGTCGTTTTGTAGTTCCTCTCCCACTCGCTCAAAATCCTCAGGCTCTAGATCTTTCTAAGCACATAGCTGTTCGACAACTCCAACGAATGGAAGTAAAACTAGAGAAAAATCCAGTTCTTTACAACGCCTTTTGGGAGTTCATGAGGGAATATTTAGAACTTGGCCATATGAGACCCATTGGTCCCCCCAAGTACGCTGTTCCTCATTATTATATCCCTCATCATTCTGTTCATCGCCCTGGCGACCCCCCTGAAAAGATCCGCGTCGTGTTCAACGCCTCCCAGAAGTCCTCAACCGGCGTTTCACTTAATGATCTCATGCACGTATGCCCCAAGCTCCAACCTGATATTTCAGAGCTGCTCATTAGGTTCAGATCTTTCAAATATGTGTTCATTGCCGATATAAAAATGATGTTCCGTCAGTTCGAACACCCCCCTGCTGTTCACGAACTATTACGAATTGTGTGGAGAGACTCTCCTGATCAGCCAATTCGTGATTTTGCTCTTTGTACAGTTACTTATGGTACAGCTTCTGCGCCGTTCTTGGCAAACAGAGTCATCCGTCAGCTTGCGGAAGACGGCAGTTCAGAGTTTCCAATCGGTTCATAATTATTATTGCACCACACTTACGTTGATGACGCTCACGGTGGCGGTCAGATGTTAGCCGAGGCCATGACGGCCAGAAATGAACTAATAGATCTTCTTAATTCTGCTGGTCTTGAGTTGCGAAAATGGGCAGCTAACAGTTCTGAATTGCTCTCTGGGATACCTGAGGAGTTCCTACTCAGTAAATCGGCCACTATAGATCTCTGTTCAGATGAAGACGCTCCCTTTAAAATGTTAGGCTTGGTCTGGCGTCTAGTTCAGATTCATTTAACTACAAGGTCCCCGCTACTCCAAATATTAGAACTAAACGTCAATTGGCTAGTCAAATTGGTCGGCTGTATGATCCTGCAGGTTGGGTCATGCCTGTTTCTGTTTTCGCTCGATGCATGCAGCGTGAGGTCTGTCATGCCAAGTTCCAATGGGATGAACCCCTGCCTTCTTCAATCCTACTTGATTGGTCCAAACTTGCTCAACATATGAGCGCGCTCGAAAAACTAAATCTCCCACGATACACAAATTCGTCGGCTTCTGTTCAGTGGCTGGTTGGTTTTGCCGACGCGTCAGAAAGGGCCTATGCGGCCGTCATTTATCATGTCAGCATTAGTTCCTCATCAAGTTCTGTGCGATTGGTCACTGCTCGTGCAAGAATAGCTCCACTAAAACAGGAGTCGATCCCCAGGCTTGAACTACTGGCCGCCGAGTTACTTGGAAAATTATTCTCAAAAATTAAAGCTCTCTTCCCGCAAGTTCCTGATGATCATTTAATCGCCTGTTCTGATTCCACCATCGTTCTGTCATGGATCACTGCTGATCCCGCTCCGTTCTGGAAGGTCTTTGTTGGCAATCGGGTCGCCAAGGCTCTATCCTTCTTACCCCGTTCGCATTGGTTCCATATCCGTTCTTAGGACAACCCGGCTGACGTTGCTTCCCGCGGCATGCTGCCGCATCACCTTGTACAGTGTTCGTTATGGTGGAATGGTCCAGCTTGGCTGTCATCCAATCCGACTAATTGGCCCCTACGTTCTGTCCGTCCCGATCTTAATTCGCCCGAAGTAAGTTCTGAAATTAGAAAGTCCACGTTACTGTCCGCAACAACTGTGGACATCGATCCCAAATTTGAACAAAAGTTCAGTTCGTTCGAACGTATGCGCCGAGTTTGCGCATGGATACTCAGGTTCAAGTCTAATTGTCGCTCCCCACTTTCTCTTTCTGGTCCACTCTCAGTTGAAGAGTTACGTTCAGCCGATCTTGTTCTCGTTCGGAGGGCGCAGCGCCGACATTTTGCGGAAATTTTTGCTGCACTTGAGAAAAATCGCCCCCCGACAAAGCTCATGAAACAAATGGCCATCTTTTTAGCCCCTGCGGTCTCTTAAGAGTCGGTGGTCGGCTCCGACACAGTTCTTTATCATATGAAACCCGCCATCCAGCTCTATTACCTCAATCAGATCATATCACTGATTTGATCATAAGACAAGCACATGAACGCTGCCTTCATGTAGGTCCTCGTGCCACCTTAGCTCACTTGCGCACTCGGTTCTGGGTCGTCAACGGTCGCAATCTGGTCATGCGTCACCTTGCAAAATGTACTAGATGCTTTTCGGTCAATCCAAGACCCTTTTCTCCCGTTCTTGGGCAGCTGCCATCCGATAGGGTAGAGAGATCGTTCGCCTTTGAAAACGTGGGCGTCGATTTCTGTGGTCCTTTTACAATCACTATGGCCTTGAGAGGTTCTCGGAAATTGAGAGAGAGAGAGAGAGAGAGAGAGAGAGAGAGAGAGAGAGAGAGAGAGAGAGAGAGTGAGAAAGTTTATTCATGTACAGCTGTTGCATATCGGAAATTATAAATAATGAATAATAACCCCCAGCTGTAGGCAGAGCCTGAGTTGCTGAGGGGAGAGTCACTCAGAACATCTCACAAAAATTACAATTCTGCGCAGAACATACCCGATATTAAATATCTAGTATGCATCTCACAAAATATCATAAAAACAATGCCAGTATCATAATACCATTAAATGCTATTATGGTAAAATTTTTACCATCAATATAATCATTAATCTCTAATAAATAATATATATCATTAATAACATCATATCGTGATTAGCATCATAACAACAATATCACCAACACACATGTAGTAAGCAGGAAATCACAGATATGCACTCTGAATATAGGAGTCAAATGAATCGCCACCTTTTTTAATAAGCCACGAAAATATTGCTTTCTTATAGGCGCTTCTTTTAAACTTCAAGGGGGCCTTCTGTGATCATCGTCACAATAACTATAGAGAATATGAAGCAAATAAAGAGGACTTCTAGTAGTCATAGCTAGGCGAGGCTTAGGGTTCCTTACATTACCCTGATCTATGAATCTTGTATGATAAGAAACAGGCCTGTCACTTTCCAAGATATACGGGTTTTTATGATAATAGAGCAGCAATGATTTCGCCAGGAGCTGTTTTAGAGTAAACATGCGCGTTTCCCTAAAAAGGTCAGACGAAGGAAACCTACGATTTTTGCGACACATAATTTTTAGAATGGCTTTTTGAAGCGTGAATACCTTATTGAGACGAGAAGCCACCGCTTCACCCCACACGAGTATGCCATACTGTAAGACGGACTGAACGAGCGTGTGATAAATCGTCTTTAGAGTGGACGGATCAAGCACATTGCGAATATTGTAGAAAATCCTGGTGAATTTACTGAGCTTGGTTACCATGTAATTCGTGTGCCTTTCCCATGTTAGCTTATCATCGATCACTATACCCAGGTACCTATATTCACTTACTCTCTCGAGGGAAGCGCAAGCACAAGGTCCTTGGGCAGAAAGGTGCGAATGCACAGTGATACGATACGTGGACCCACAAGCTGGATCCCTCGTACTTGAAACTACCATGTATTTCGTTTTTTTAACATTGAGCGTGAGCAGATTCGCAGTAAACCAGTCATTTACTACATTCATCACACTCTCAGCACGCGCAAAGAGTTCGCCCCAATCCTGCCCCTCAACCAGAACAACCGGACGTGTACTTAGCAGTATTTGTGTGCTTCACTACAAAGGCCATGCACAGTAGTCAGAAGTCTTGAAGTAGTCATGGATCTAAGTTCAGATGGTTTTCTACAGTGCTTGGAGCGCTTCATTGGCCGCAGAGGAGTCCCCTCCATAATATGGTCTGATAATGGTCGCAATTTCCTTGGTACTGCTAACTTTCTGCGTCGATTAGGTCTACTGTCCGACAGCAAAAACAAAATTGCTGATCAATTGGCCTTCCGCGGGATAACCTGGAAGTTCATTGCTCCCCGCGCGCCTCATTTTGGCGGCCTCTGTGAGGCCGCAGTGAAGTCTGCTAAACGATTGCTCAAGGTCAATTTACGTTATCAGGTACCTACCCTCCAAACCTTTTCTACAATCGCAGTTCGGATCGAGGCGATCCTGAACTCTCGTCCTTTGGTCCACCAGTCGGGTTCAGCCGACGACGTTCTAGTTCTTACCCCTGCTCATTTTCTCGTTCATCGGCCTTTAACTGCTCTCCCTGATAGTAACCCTCCTAATGTCAGTTCGAAGCTTGTATCCAAATGGCGTTCTGTTCAAACCGTGGTCTCTAATCTCTGGAAGCGTTGGCACAGAGAATACTTACTGGATCTTCAACAGCGGCAAAAATGGCTCACCCCCTCTCGTCCTGCTAAAATCGGGGATATTGTTCTGATCTCTGAGGACTAAATATACTGAATATACCTCCACTGTCCTGGCCGTTAGGAAGAAGCGCCCCTTGATCAAATTATGTTCCCTGCCTAAAGATAGCGAATATCTCCCGTTATTGGGGGGGGGGGGGGGGGGTAGGATATTCAGCCCCAGGCCTCCCTATAAGATCGGAAGATGCCAAGGAGTAGCCAGTTCAAATTACCCGCCATTTGGATCAACCAGGGTAGGTCACGACATCAGCGCTCGCACGTTCTGTGAACTAAGGGGGTAACCGTGCGCCGTCAAGAAAACCTCTCAATTTCACCACTTACTGGTTACTGTTACTTCTGTTCTGTTCTCCAACGTGTTCATATTGTATATTCGTATTGCTGTTCATAAAAATCTGTATCCGTTTACATCTGTTTGATCAGTTATTCTTCAAGTTCAATTAACTGTTAAAAGTTCTTCAGTTCCAACCCAAGGTCTAACAAAATGAAATTAATGCGTTTGTAACCTCTGAATCGATTCTTCGTTTCTGAAGGACAGGCTTAGATGACGAATTGTAGTTAAAAATAAATGAAAACCAATAGATATTTATTCTAGAAAATAAGCGAAATGAAATGAAAAAGAAGAAAAGAATAATATACTGTATGAAAGAAAAATTCCCTAAGGAGCTCCGGTACAATGAAATACCAAGGAAACTAAAGAAAAATGAAAATAAACTTAATTTTGGTTGATAACTGGGAGTCGAAGTCAAAGTCAGTGATGGCGGTTGAATCGCGTTCGGTGGAACGGAGGGAAGTTTTCGAGGGGGAGTGAGCGACCGATGATCCAGCTGTACGGCCAGAAAGAGGATCTGATGGCGTACGAATGATGGGGTGACGAAATCCCGAAATTTACCCCTGTTCAAGGGTGTTATATGGCGTCGAAATTATTGAGTGCTCATTTGACGAAAATTAGGTTGTCGCTGGCGTAGAACAGCGCGAATTTGAACTTGTTCCCCCCGTTGAATTAGCTGCAACGAGGGACTTGCAAATTGATAGTTCGGCTGGTCGATTCACACTGCCTTACGTTCGCTTTGTTCTTCCCAGGAGCGATAGGTCCCCACTCCCCATAGCTCGGTGTTGTTGGTTCAAACGGCGACGATTGTACGGCGACTGGCGGCGTTCTTTGGACTCAGGCTCCAATAATTGTTGGCGTCGACGAACGTTCACAGACCTTGCTATGCTGCCAGTCCTTTTTACTATCAACAACTCACCATCAACCAACTAGCAACTAACAATAAAATAGAATAACAAAAGCAAAACAAGAACGAGATTATTATATATAGACCTGGTCGCAACAGAGGGTGGTACCGCAATAATGCACGGAGGGATCGGGGAAGTTCCTCGGATAGGAGAAAGTGACAGAGATTGATTTACCTACCCGGGTTGATTTTGATTCGTCTACTGCAAGCGGGGCAAACTTATTCGTTTCAGCAGGTTTCGGTGTTTGGTTCTGGTTCGGTTTGGAGTAGATATTTGAGAATCTCGGAGTGTGCCGCTTTGGGGGAGCTTTGAACGAATCCAAATTTGGTTGGGTATGGGAGAGAGGGGGTAGGTCCTCATACGATTGAATCGAGTGATAAATGGGAAGATCCGGGAGGATTATCGGTTGGTTCCCCATCAGACTCGGACTCTGAGCCCGGCATCACGGAGATAAGGAAAAGGTGACTCACAATCTGTGTTGATGTGATCAGACGAGATAAGGGAGCTTCACGGGAGGTGTTAACAGGTCAACTGTCTAGTCGCGACTGACATTACGTGGGATGACTCTTGAATAATACAGGAGACTTTTGTTACCGGAAAAAACCATCTGAATTCTATTAGAAAGAACTATTACCTCACTCGTTTGATGAAAGTTCAACTTGACCACTTATAGAGTTCATACCATAATAACGACGACACCAATTAGGTTCACATTGAATGTTGACTTTCTGTTCTGGTTCAAATTGTATTTTTCCAATTTCAGGGGGTTCTTCCGGAGATGCTAAATTGAAACAGAACATTTCCGAACTGGATTCGCTGCTTGATGACCTGAACGCGGCACAGCGGAAAAATTTCTCTAGTAAGTTGTTTATGTGGTTGAATCAAGATGTCTCAGTATTTTGAACGTAGAGCACTTACTTAACTGGAGAAACATACCTTAGTAATAATTATGTGAATGTTACAGGTTCTATAGTTTCCACGACCAACACAAGTGGAATCGACTCTGGTCTACTGTAAGTGTCTTTATGATAACACTTTGATCAGAAACTACATAATATAATAATAAATTGGAGTACGGTTCGGTCAGCCGACAGGAACGCACGTATGTTGAGTCGCTCTGTAATCTGTTACGGTTTTATGTGGTACACAGTGGCTGGTTTATTTTGAAACCCCGAATGTGCCGGTTCCCGAATGTTCGGTCTACACGTATCGCGTGCATTTGGCTTCTGTAAGTTGGCTACGGGCTCATAAGTGACATTTTATTGCGAAAATAACTCGGTTGTATTCAAGTCGGGAAAGAGGACGCATTACGACCTATCGGCCTGTAAAGATCAGCTGATTAACCCGCCCCGCGTGGCCCTCAACGTATCAGAAGAGCCGTCTTGAGCCTCACTCCTCTTGCCTTTCTTCGGAGTGCCCCCGCTACGTATCGTGAACCCCCCTCCCACCCCGCTCGCGCAGTGAGCGACGCGCTGATAAGCGGTATTGTATTCGCACCACTTAGTTTTTACAATTGGTCACAGATTCCGCCTGTGTGTCCTTACTGAGAAACAGGCGCCCTACCATTTTTTGTGGTTGTGGCACGGACGAATTTTTAATGCAGCAAGGCTTAGATAAATTTCTGCAAAGATCAAATAGTCTGCCTTCTTCCCCGAAAAACGAAACGATCACGCCCTCAAAACGCCCCCGTGGTTCGCCAGGAGAGCCAAATAAAGGAAAGAGAGCCAAATAAAGGAAAGAGAGCCAATATGGGCTCGTCAGGGGATAGTCAGCTGCTAGCCTCGATTGAACGGATAATGGACGAAAAGCTGGGGAAACTCCCCACTAAAGTCGATTTTGACCTGCTCCGTGATGATATCCATACGTTGCAGCTGAACAGTGCGAACCTCCACGAGGAAATAAAATCATTGAAGGATGCTGGGATTGAACGTGATAAACGCATCGACTTCCTCGAATCGCAGATGAGACGTAATAACCTGATTTTAAGGGGCTTGAATTATAGCCGTGAGGATGATCTGTATGAGGTCGTATTAAAATTCTTGAAAAATGTGCTTCAAGTCCCTGATCCCCGAATAACGTCGGTGCAAATGGTGGGCCCCCGCTCGGCGTCTGGCGGTCTTCTCCAAGTAACCTTCGCGAGCTCCCGAGACAAATGGGATGCCATTAATAAATCTCCACGGTTGAATGGCACTGGATATGGTGTGTCCCAGGACCTATCCCCACAGGCCCGTCGGCGAAAAGGGAAGCTCTTACGTATCAGAGCTGAACTGCGGAAACAGAGACAAGATATTGTTTGTAGGGTGCGATCGGAAAAGCTTACGGTCGATGCTGATGTTTATGAGTGGGACGATGTTACGGGTCTTGTCACCAGGAGAGGCGGAACTGTTCGTCCCGTGAAGGAGCTTCGGGGAGTGGACTTTTCGGATCTCATCGCGGACTTGCTTGCCGAGGGAAGGGCTCCGCGAGCCACCCTCTCCTGAGAAAACGAAGTCAGCCGGAGGCAGAAACCAGACACAACCGAAGAATCATTACTTTTGGAGAATATGAAAATATTAACATACAATATTGCAGGACTCAACAGCAAAAGAAATAATAGCTTATTTTTTGATTTTGTAAGGAGCTTTCATGTATTTATTTTGATTGAGACTCATGTATTAGAAGACAACTTTGCAAAATTTGGAACATGTTTTTCTGACTTTGATCTAGAATGGGTGGTTGCTAGAAAACAAGCTGTGTATGGTAGGGCAAGTGGTGGAATTCTGGTAGGAATTAAAAAAGGGCTAAATAATGTTAGATTTAATAAGGTGTCAAATCGTGTTACAGTTCAGCTAACAAATTTCGAGAAGAATATCTGTATATTGCCAGTTTACTTGAACTGTAATGATTGGGACAAAGATTATGATGATTTATCGGGGTCCCTATCCTCGCATGAAGACATTATATTTATTTTAGCTGGAGATTTTAACGCAAGGGTGGCAGAAGAGCAGAGCCTAAAGGAGTTGACTTTTGGAGAGCTAGTGAATTTTTACCCGGTACGAAGCTCCATGGATAAGGTCCTCAGTAAACAGGGTAGGAAATTGTTGGAATTGCTAGCGGATCATGGGTTTGTTATGCTCAATGAACGCTCAAGGAAGGATCCAAAGGGAAATTACACATATATATCCCGCCAGGGCTCCTCAGTGCTGGATTTGGTGTGCGTTCCTCTGGAGGTGTTAAGCTGCGTAGAAGACTTTTGGGTGGAAGTAGAAATATTTTCGGATCACCAGCCTATAGTTATGATGATGCCTTACATCAAGGCAGAAACTATTTCTTCGCTTCCCCCTCGTCTCAAATGGACACCAAGCCAAAAAGATAAATTCAACAAAAATCTCAAAGCAATGCTACCAAGTGCGATTAATAGCTGGGTCACCTCGAACCTCGCATCCCAAGGAATCATCGATGTTATCAGAACATGCGCGCCGCACAGCCAAAAAGCCATCATCCGGAGAAGGTGCCTGTGGTTTGACTGGGATTGTGTCCAGGCGAGAGCCAAATCTATGAAACTGCTGAATCTGTATCGGAAAACTGACTCAACGCAAGTGAAGAATAAATATCTGGTGGCAAACACAGAATACAAACACCTTATTATAAGAAAGAAACAGGAATATTTTCAAAGTATGGATGCAAAATTCAGAATGGTCAAAGATGGTAAAGGGTTTTGGGAGCTAGCTAGATCCTTCAGGAAGACAAGATCAACCCCGCGCGCGCATATCTCGTCGTCTGATTGGGTGGCGCACTTCGCCTCCCTCTTGAATCCAGTGGAGCATCATGGAGCCATTCTTTATGCTGAACCTGATTTTCGTTCCTCAATCCTGGATGAGCCATTCACAGCGGCTGAATTGCAGCGCGTGATGAATAAAACGAAGATGAACAAGGCGCCAGGAAAGGATGGGGTACCGTTTGAATTTTACAAGTTCGCCACAACGGAACTTCTGGAGTATATGCTGGGCTTCTTCAACTCAATCTACGAGACTGGTGAGGTACCTGATTCCTTTCGGGAATCTCTGATATTCCCGTTATTCAAGAAGGGTGATCCAGCTGATGCAGGCTGTTACAGAGGGCTATCCTTTATCAACTGCATCGGAAAGTTATTCGCGTGCCTCTTGTCAAATCGCCTGACGGCCTTTGTTCAGGCAGAGGAGGCCTTGTCAGAGTTTCAGTCGGGCTTTCGCCAAGGGTACTCCACCATTGATTCCATATTCGCCCTGACTGGAATTGTGGAGCTCCAATTGAGGCGTCCCCGGAGTAAAGTTTACGCCTTTTTCGTGGATCTTAAGGCGGCGTTCGACACAGTCAACAGGTCCTTCCTATTCTACAAGCTCTACTGCTGTGGTGTCTCGAGGAAGTTCGTGCACGCCATTGAACAACTTAACAGCGGGGTCTCAGCTGCCGTTTGGACCAAGGAAGGTATCTCTGAGCAGTTTGGGGTCGGGTCTGGAGTGAAGCAGGGCTGCCCACTGAGCCCCATTCTCTTTGCCCTTTTCATCGATGACTTGGTACGAGGGCTCGACTTTGGAATTCGGGTTGGTGGTGTGGACATTCGGGTGCTTATGTACGCTGACGATTTAGTGATGCTAGATACTGACCCAACAACTTTACAGGCTAACATTAACAAGCTGAGAAAGTATTGTGAGAGGTGGGGCCTCACATTGAATTTGGCAAAGTCAAAAATCCTGATCTTCCAGAATGGAGGCCGCCGTCGCAGATCTGAGAGATGGAAGTTCGGTAAGGAGGACATAGAAATTGTCAATAACTACGTCTACCTCGGAGTTACTCTGACGCCAAGGCTGTCATTCACCCGGCACCTGAGGTCGAAGTCCAGCACTGCCAGGTTTGCCATGAACTATATGTGGGGTGCCCTTTTCTCCGACGCCAGCGTTCCTCTGCAATCAAAGCTCCATGTTTTCCAGGCAATAGTTCGTTCTATTCTATGCTACGCTTCGGAGTGCTGGGGGTTCCGTGAGTACTCTTCTGCAGAGGGTGTCCTGATGGTCTGGCTGAAGCGATTATTCGGTCTGCCCGCTTATGCTCCGAACTACATCATTCATTTGGAAACCGAGCTCGACACCATTCATACGTTCACCCTAGGATCCCACCTTAAATACATCACTAAGGTAATGAACATGCCGGACCATCGGTTGCCCAAGATCGTCGCAAGAGAGGTGGTTCGGAGGGGCATCTCCTGGGCGGAGGAATATGCGATCATGGCGATGAAGTACGGTGTGGAAAACTCCCTGCACTCATTCAATGGCGCGAGTTTCAGGAAAGAGGCTGGAGAGGTCCTGGAGGGATTCCGTCGGGAGAAACATGACCAGTGGTGGGCCCGGGCTCGGTCTTCTGAAAACTTCACCCTGTACAGGGAGCTGTGCCCTGGGGTTAAGTGTGCCAGCTTCAGTGGATGCGCAGGAGTGGAAATGAGGGTTATCAAATGGATGTTCAGGATCCGCTGTGAGCTGGTCAATCTGAATCGTAAGCCATACGCGACAGATTCGTCAGAAGAGTGTCCTCTGTGCAGTCTTCATGCGAAGGAAGATCTTCATCATTTCCTGTGCATCTGCCCCACTCTATCACAGAACCGCTTGGAGGTGTTCGGAACTTATGACCTCTCCAGAGATCATGCGATTAGGTTATTAGACAGTGTTGATGAATGGAGGAGGGTGGTCAGGTACTGCGAACTAGCGTGGCAATATCGGTTGCCCTTTCTCACATAGAGGTCCTAGATTTAGAGCAAATAGAGCCCTCTCATTTCCGTCACCTATTCAAATATCTTTTTGCCCTTATTTTATTTTATTCTACGTACACTGTATGATTAGAGAAATCATTATTATTTTGTTCTAATTTTAAATGTCCTGCAAACACTAAGGTCCGTACTTCCGGCTGACGGTTCGTACCAAGCCGTATTGTTTATTTTTTCAAAGATTATTAGGATTCATATATGTACTGCATTTAACTAGAATAAACTTCTTTTCTTCTTCTTCTTCTTCTTCTAATAATAAATTGTCTGAATTCTGCGTTTGTGGAATCTTGGGCAAACTGCTTTAATTTTGTAAATGTAAAACCAAACACTGCGGAGAGGGCAAAATGGTAGAATAAGGAAGTTTTACCCGTATTTTCTGATGGAAGCGTAGAAGAATGCTCAAAAAACGGTCACAGACACTTTCATTCTGTCACTCAATTTTGAGCCCTCAACGTATTGTTCCAATTGAGTAGGTATTACAACATACATTCGTTCACGAAACTCCGTCTTCCATCCTCAAGGTCAGCATTCGCGGATGATATGGACGGACCCCCAATATTAATCAATATTTACTCCCCAAGAAACCCTATTGGGGTGGAGGGGAGTTACCTTTCAACCTCACGTTGTTCATTGATTCTGCTCGTTGCCAATTTCTAATTAACCCTCCTGCGTATGGGCGTAAATTTTCGAGGAAATATAAGTAACATGCAAATTTTAATGAAAAATAATACCCCACATGTCTACTTCCCGAAACGTTCGGGCTGAAAAATTTCGAGGACCAACTGTAAGAGCAATAGTTGATTTTTGCAAACTACCCTGGAACACGATGCGAAAAGTTGCCAAACAAAGCAAGGTGCTCCTCCATACCTCAACGTATTGAAGGGAATTCGCTAAAATTTAACAAATTGTGTGATAAAACTACGGTAATTTTGAGAGTTTTTCTAATTTCATTGCTGTAGGATGCAGACCGCTTTTTTCCCTTTTCGGTTGGTTATTCCTTGAATAATCAACCTATGTTTTCATGCAAAAGGTCAACCTCTCCGATTCGGCTCAAAAATTTTTTCTGGACGTTTCAAGGTGTCTAGATTAAAAAATGTCAATGTCCGTCCGCCGTCCGCCGTCCGCGCCGTTTTAGGTAGTAGAAAATTTTCTAAAAATCTGAAATTTGGGTCAGGGGTCCAGTTTTCAGGTCAATGTCTATCCGCCGTACATCGTCCACCGTCCGCGCCGTTTTTGGTAGTAGAAAATTTTTTAAAAATCTGAAATAAGGGTCAGGGGTCCGCTCCCGGCCTAGGACGGTCCTCGAAACTTTTCAGCCCGATCGGACCAAAGTTGGGCGGGGTAGGGGTCAAAATGTGTTTTTTGAAAAATGAATTTTCGAGATTTTGGGCGATCTAGGCGAGTGGGGTATCATTTTCCACTAAATTTTGGACGCTGAATCCAATGAAAAGGGTCCCAGAACGATTGGCACCCACTGGAAGAAGTTATGAGTCAAATTGGGTATATATTACACATTTTGAATATGTGTTTTCCAGGTTTCTGGTACCTAGGCGTGTGGGGTATCATTTTCCACTAAATTATGGACGCTGAATCCAATGAAGCGGATCCCAGAACGATTGGCACCCACTGGAAGAAGTTTTGGGTCAAATTGGGTTTATATTACCCATTTTGAATATGTGTTTTCGGGATTTCTGGTACCTAGGCGTGTGGAGTATCATTTTCTTTTAAATTTTGGATCCTGAATCGATTAAAATGGGTCTGGACCCGCCGCACTCACTATTTTCCCCATTTCCCCCATGTTGAAGAAATGAATCTCCATGCGCCTGGTCCGAGGAATGACCAACCCGTGTGTAAGAATTTGCAGCGGCTTTTTTTTTTTTTTTTTTTTTTTTTTCATAAAATTTATTTTGGAGGAACAATGCCTTTCTGTGTAAACACATTCAAATAATTGAACGCCTCCAAACCTGTTGAAAAAATTATATACTCTTTTCAGGGAACCAGCCACCAGCACTCCCTCTAACGGCCGTTTGATTGAACGAATGTACCGAGAGGAAAAGTCCACGTCAACACTCAGAGGAAGAAGCCCATCTCCAAGAGGCCGTGAACTGATATTCACCGGTACCAGGAGCAGAGACCCGAGCCCTGTGCCACTTGATTTCCACACGTCCTTTGAACAGCGAGAACACACGCCGACAGTTCAACAGTTATATCGATACGAGAAAACCACTAATACGAAGACCATAGGTTTGTACGTCAGAATTATTTCCTGGAGGATATCGAGATACCTTCTAGAATCATGTTGTTGGCTGGTTAAATTGTGCTCAATGATTTTAAAATCAAAGCTTTGGTCTAAGTAATGGGCATCACCGGGCAAATTTCATTGTACTGATTGTCCCAGTGACATATCAAAATGTCTTGTCTTCTCGCGTCCATATTGTGATTCAAAAAAATAAATAAATTAGAATGATTAAAAAATCCAATATAAATCTAAGAAAAATAAAAAGGTGAGCGGATGTAATGAGAACTAAATTGTTGGTAGGACCCAAACAATAACCGTTTCCTTGTCCATTGAAATTCCGATTTCGAATATTTATATTGAACGCCTTCAATCATTTCAGCCCCGACGGTAACGACGTACGACCCAAATGGCACAATTGGTTCCTACACCTATTCGGACGATTCGACTCCTCTGGCCACCCCTCTGGCGCTTAAGGACCGCTCACCATCGCCATTGAACGCCCATTCCAGACATAACGTCCACTCATCGTCCTACAACTACACAAGTTCACGGGATACGACTGGACACCACGACCGAGTACCCGCTGGTTACGGCGAGCCGGATACGACACCAAGTATGTCTATGCACGAGGGATTAGGGTGGTGGATTAGGATTGGCTCAAGTTGTGTTAGCGGTGTTGTCTGTACACGTCAGCCAAACTGGGAAGAAGTAGATCACGGTCACGCTTTGGAAGATATGGAAGACCGAAAGATGAACTAATAGGTCTTGTATGTGAAAAAGTGAACGAAGTGGAAGTGGCACAGAGTCGAACTGTGGCTCTGGAATGGAGGGTACCGTACTCAACCCCTCTACCCCCCCCCCCCCTCATACGGTTTTAGCTGCACACATAATTCACTTCAGCCAAGAGAAAGCAGTGAAGCAATTTCTTAGTTAGGCAATCGCTCTAGGGAATAGCAGAGTGGAAATGTATCCCTCCTGGTGCTCCCCACATTGGAGGATTGTGGGAAGCCGCCGTTAAATCTGCCAAACGACTTCGGCTGGTTATCCTGCGAAATTACACCCTGACTCTTCAGCACAATCACTGTTCGAATCGAGGCTATTCTTAACTGTCGACCATCGGTTCACCAATCTGCCTTGCCCGACGAAGTGCTCATCCTTACGACCGCTCACTTCCTCTGACCGCTCCTCCCGAAGGTAATGGTTGTTCAGTTCTCGTTTGACGCATAAGTGGAAGTTTGTCCCAGATCTTATTACCAACTTTTGGAAAAGGTGGCAAACCGAATATTTGTTTAATTTCCAGACCCGTTCAAAGTTGAACACTCGCTATAGCCCTGCAGCTGTAGGTTGTTTTACTTAGGGAAGATAACGCCCCCCCCCCCCCCCTTGTCATGGCCAGTGCGTGTAATAATCAACCAAAGACAATATTTCCCGGGTAGCTGGAGTGCGCACTGGTAGCGGGGAAATGCTTCGCCTGCTGGTTAAACATTGCCTCCTACCCAAGGACAGTTAGGGCAGAATGAGTGGCTCATTGGTGGGGTGTCTACCCATTTTGTTTTGTGCGAGTTGTGTGTACTTCGAAAAATAGATTTTCGACATTTTTGGCGATCTAGGCGTGTGGGGTGCCATTTTCCACTAAATTTTGGACGCTGAATCGATTCTTATGAGTCTAATAACCAACTCCTGTGAAAGAATTTGCAGCGTTTTTATTTATTTATTTATTCAATTCTTATTATGTTCCCCTTTGCCTTTGGGTAAAGGGCGTGAGGCAGTTGCTGCGAACTAGAGTCTATTGTGCCCAGGCATACAAAAGGGACGTCAGATGGGCTCTGAAAGGGTTCGCCCGAAGGTGAGAGATGGTCAGTTGTAAGCAAGCCACTACTAACTACTGAGGCAGGCATGCGTGTGTTTTATGCTTACTGCCGGTACTCAGTTGGACTCACGACGTCGTGTTCACGCCTGGAGGTGCTGTATTTGAACTAGCAGCCTCGAAACCTCGACCAGAGAACTTACCCGGGTACCCTTCACGTGTATTGGAGATTCGAGTCTAGTTCTAGGGTCAACCGTATTCAAAGGGCCATCCGTAGTCACAGGGCCATAACCTCCATCGCATGAATTTAGGGTTTCTTTAGTTTTGTTTCGTTTTCCAGGATACGGCAGCGCCAAAACGGCTTACTACAGCAGCACAACGACAACCAGAGAAACGAGAGGGGATGGCAACCCTCCACCACCACCTCACCGGTCCCCGTCACCAGTCAGCTTTCAGCAGCCACCACTTCCTGGCAGCAAAAACTCGAGGACGTACGCTGACTCGTCACCTCCTCCAACGCGCCGTTCGCAGTCACCAGTGAGGTTCGCCCCGACGGACCCTAGTCACAAACTCACGTATAACGTGTCACCTCCACACGCAACACAGTCTTATAAATACTCGTAAGTTTGACTGCTACGCTTTTAAAGCCCACTGAAGCTGTAATGCGAAATGATTTTGACATCAAATAATTTCTCTTGTTTTCCAAAACAAACTGCTGTTCATACAACCTTTCACGTCTCCTGGAGTCGTCATACATGCCATTTTCACATATATTTTTCATCGAATCGTCTCTTGGACACCAGCAATGTGTGGATATGTAAGGGTATTTACACAAATTATGAGACAAACTCAAGGGGTTTCACATGCATTCTACAGCTCATTTGCAACAAAAATTGCCACCTAGAAGATTTTTCTCGTGTTTTCGATATCAATGGAGGGGCTCTAACTCCCTTCAATTACTTTGAAAAATAAGAGTTGAGGATATCGTTGGAACAAGCTCTGGTTGTTCCTCGAAACTTTTCAACCCGATCGGACCAAATTTGGGGGATGGGGATCAACACAAGTACTTCGAAAAATGGATTTCCGGTAATCTAGGCGTGTGGGGAATCATGTTCCGCTAAATTCACTTGGAAACCGACGTTTTTTCGCATTCAAACGCCCTTTCTTCCCAGAAAATTTCCTCTAAACATTTTTAATTTTATTTGTACGATTGGAAAGCTGTGATTCTGGGCAATTATCAGAAAGTCCTCCGTTCCAATAGCGCAACAAGCGTTGACTTTGGAAAAATCATCAAATTTTGAACTTTGGCCATTTTTTTCACCATGAATTGAAGGTTTGCCACTCAATAAAAATAAATCGTATTTCATATCAAGAGAGGTAGGAAATTTAACGCTCTTTCTAGCGGTGTACTCAACATTTATTTTACATAGTAATTGAAGGGGTTTGAAGCCGTTTTACTGAGGCAAGGTCGAAAACACGAAAAAATCTGGAATGTGAAAAAAGTAGGATTTTTAAATGAGTAAAAAGAGATACTATGGGCACCTTTTGCTGCAAATGAGCTGTAAAATCAATCCCTTGAGTTTGTCCCACAACTTGTGCAGACATCCTGTGTAAGCCTGATTCTTATATACAACATAATCTATAGTTTTTAATGAGCTAGATATCCACAAATTAATATGAATAACTGCTGCTTCTTTGTCTTACCTAATCTATGGATTTAAAAAAAGACACATTTAGCGCTGAAACTTGATTTTAACTCAAGTTTGTTCTGTATAGGAGCACTACAACCACGACATCGAACGCTTACCACGACGAGCCTCAGCACAACCTGAAACCCAGGCCATTCCCAACGTCTCCCGTCGAGCAGCAACCTCCAAAAAAGTTGGACGAACTCATGGCGACACTTTCTGACGGAACTGTTTCGGTAATGAATGGATCACGCGTGCATTACGTTCGCCATGGATCGCTTGATTGAATTGAGAGTTTAATCAAGCTCCTTCATGAGGTGGTTAAACATAGACAGTTGCACCACAACCTCAATGACGCAAAAAATGTTTACTTGTGGCTGCAAGAGCTTAAAATGTGTTTTTCGAACAATGGATTTTCGAGATTTTTAGTCACTGTAGAAAGTTGTAGGAAAACGCAGCTAGTCCTTCCACAGGGGTTGGTTGTTCCTTGGACCAGGAGCATGGAGACTAATTCCAATCGATTCAGCGTACAAAATTCAATGAAAAATGGTGCCTCTCATGCCTAGGTACCAGAAATCTCAAAAACTATCGAAATAGGTGGATAGATACCCATATTGACCCATAACCTCTTCCGGTGGGCGTCGATCGTTCCGTGACCCGTATCACTGGATTCAGTGTCCCAAATTCAGTCGAAAATGATACCCCACACGACTAGATCACCAAAAATCTCGAAAATCCATTTTCTGAGAAACACATTTTGTGTGGATTTTTTTCGCCGCAGTATCGGTATTTTTAGATTGAAACATCTTGCAACACTGAAAACTGTTACTGCAGGTTTAAAACTTCCTGCTCTAACTATTCTATTTGTTTCTACAGCCTGACAGAGGTTACCCGGTGCATCATGACAGATACTCGGAAACCAACGTGAATCGCTACACTTCGCATCACACGTCCTCGCACACGCACACCAACAGCAACGGTGGTCCGCACCATCCTGTAAGCAACGGCCACGGTCCAGCCACGCCCACGACCCCTGAGCCGTACATAACGAAATCGATTGTTCGACAGAGCTCGAGAGAACATGAAAAAGCGAAGGAAGCCGAAAATGAAAAACTCATCGAACGAGAAGAAAGCAGAGGAGTTGCAGGGCCTCCTGTTTACTACCCACCTGGAGTGGAACTCTTCACCAAGAAAGAAGAGAGCATGATGCAAAAACAGGTAATGACTATAGCTACAACGCGAATATGGGCTTTCCTCGGTGCGCCTGTGGCTTATTCCCTCCCCCCCCCTCCGTCACCCCATTCCTCCCACCACAATCCTTCAGGAGTTTTCATTCTTATCACAAGTGTACCATATTGATTTATATAGAAGGTCCTAAATCGTATTTTTGAAAATTAGAAAACCCCGAAAAATCGTGTTTTTACACTTTTGGGCTATTTATAATTTTTGGGAACTGCACAACACCTTGTGCACAATCTGAGTGATCTCCTACCAGAAAAACAAAACTTCAAATAATCTCTCAAACGTTTTCTGCCAAAAAATCGAATAAAAAGACTAGTGGAGAAACCCCCTAAGAATCCATGGAATTCTCAACGACTATTTAGAGTATCTACTTCGTGAAATCTCGTGGTATCAGTTTTCCCCTATATGAATCCATTGTACCTTTTCGCTAATGAGTTTGTAAGATGTAACTGCGTCGCTTTCAGATGTGATAGACAAATTAACTAAAAATGTGAAAAGCTGGGTCCAAGATAAATGGAAAGGCTATAATCAAATCTTCATTGGTATTGAAGAAGGCATTTGTTGACGTATCTCAAACCAGGAGCATGTACAAAATGGGGGAAAGAAAATAGATAGATACCTACCCATTTTGAACCATAATTACATCCGTTGGGTGCCAATCGGTCCACGAAATTTTGGACGCTGAATCGATTAGAATGAGTATCCATGCTCCTGGTCCAAGGTTTTTTCTGGACATTTGAAAGGCAAACTGTCAAATTCTGGGGGAAATTGGAGCAGTTGACCTCCTGCTGGGAAACAGGTTGATTATTCAAGGTATAACCTACCAAAAAGTACAATGTCCGTCCGCCATTAGCCGTTTTTGGAGTTGAAAATTTTTCTAAAAATCTGAAATTTCGGTCAGTGACTTATTTTTGGTTTCAGTTGGTCTTCGAAATTTTTCAGCGTGATCGGACCAAATATAGAGGGGTAGATGTCACAATGTATTGTTTAAAAAATAGGTATTCGAAATTTTCGGCGAACTAGGCGTGTGGGGTAACATTTTCCACCAAAATGGGTGCATACCTTTGTATTTCCCAAGTGAGTATTGGGGATTTTTTGGTACATAGGCGTAGAGCGTCTAGTAAACAATCGTTCCATTTCCTATCATTCCCTTCTGAACCCCTCTCCTCTTCCATTTTGGTTGTTTATTCCTTGAATAATCAACCTATGTTTTCATGCAAAAAGTCAATCTCTTCAATTCGGCCCAAATTTTTTTCTGGACGTTTCATGGTGTCTAGATAAAAACCCTGCAAATTATTGCACACGGGTTGGTTATTCCTCGAATGGGGGAAACAGTGGGTGTGGCGGGTCCCAGACCCATTCCAATCGATTCAGGGTCCAAAATTTAGTGGAAAATGGTACCCCCACACGCCTAGGTACCAGAAATTCCGAAAATACATATTCGAAATAGGTAATATATACCCAATTTGACCCATTACTTCTTCCAGTGGGTGCCAATCGTTCTAGGGCCCACTTCATTGAATTCAGCGTCCAAGATTTATTGAAAAATTATACCCCACACGCCTAGGTACCAGAAATCCCGAAAACACATATTCAAAATGGGTAATATATACCCAATTTGACCCATTACTTCTTTCGAAGGGTGCCAATCGTTCTGGGACCCACTTTATTGAATTCAGCGTCCAAGATTTTGTGGAAAATGATATCCTACTCGCCTAGATCGCCCAAAATCTCAAAATATATATTTTTCAAAAAACACATTTTGACCCCTACCCTGCCCAAATTTGGTCTGATCGGGCTGAAAAGTTTCGAGGACCGTTCTAGGCTGGAAACAGACCCCTGACCCAAATTTCAGATTTTTAGAAAATGTTCTACAACCGAAAACGCCGCAGACAATGGACGGACGGACATTGACCTTTTTTGATCTAGACACCATGAAACGTCCAGAAAAAAAATTTGAGCCAAATCGGAGAGGTTGACCATTTGCATGAAAACATAGGTTGATTATTCAAGGAATAACCAACCAAAAACCAAAATGTCGGTCCGCCATACGCCGTCCGCGCCGTTTTTGGTAGTAGAAAATTTTCTAAAAATCTGAAATTTGGGTCAGGGGTCTTTTCCCGGCCTAGGACGGTCCTCGAAACTTTTCAGCCCGATTGGACCAAATTTGGGCGGGGTAGGGGTGAAAATATGTTTTTTGAAAAATGGATCTTCGAGATTTTGGGCGATCTAGGCGAGTACGGGTGTTTTCCACTAATATTTGGACGCTGAATCCAATGAAATAGGTCCCAGAACGATTGGCACCCACTGGAAGAAGTTATGGGTCAAATTGAGTATTCATTACCCATTTTGAATATGTTTTTGGGATTTCTGGTACCTAGGCGTGTGGGGTATAATTGTCCACTGAATTTTGGACGCTGAATCCAATGAAGAGGGTTCCAGAACGATTGGCACACACTGGAAGAAATGGTGGGTCAAAATAGGTGTGTATCTTCCCATTTTGTATATATGTGTTTTCAAGATTTCTGGTACCTAAGCGTGTTGGGTATCATTTTCCACTACGTTTTGGACGCTGAATCGATTGGAATTGGTCCGGGACCCACCACACCCGCTGTTTCCATTTTCCCCATGTTGAAGAAATGAGTCTCCATGCGCCTGGTCCGAGGAATAACCAACCCGTGTGAAAGAATTTGCAGCGTTTTTAATGTGGCTCTAAATAACGTTTTAATTTACGTAGTATGTACGCAACCGTTGTGTAACGACACTTTTCATTTTTTTCAGGAGGGTGGCAGTAAATACAAAGCGATGGCCAAATACGAATACGAAGCAAAAAGCAAAAGCAAACACACGGAATCCTCCGGAAAAGCGGTTGTCCCTGTTTGCCTTCCCGTCTGCTGCGCTATGCCTTGTACGATCATGTGACCTGTTACATTCGTCCAGATTGAACTAAACGTCGATCTTGAGGAAAAATCGACACTTATAAAGGCGATTTTTGTAAAAAGTGACGATTTAGTTCCGGGGATTTCGTGCCATAACTTATTATTGTTCGTCCGTAAGAAAAACACTAAACTCGTCGTAGGCAAATTGGAATGTTTGATTTGTGTTTATTGTTTCATAGAATAAGCGTAACGATCCTATAACCGATTACATACCTACTAATATAAATGTATGTGAACTAATGGTGGCTTAAATTCAGATTCAGAGAAATTATTTGACGAGATACAGTGGAGACGTTGAAACTGCAATTCACATAAGACCCAGGTTGCTAAAACGGCAAACCCTAATCACAGCCAATATTTGAGAAAAAAATTTAATGTAAAATCGTGTAAAGTTTTATTTATTGGTAAATTAGGTAGGAATCATGTTTGACATCGTAACATTATTAGGATTATTGACAGATTAAAAGATATGAATTCGACTATATAAATGTTCCCTGTACGGTACATGCGCGATTCTCTCTATTTTCTAAGTCAGAAGTTGGATGAGGTAGGTATATCCGGTGTGCAGGGCTGATCGGACCAAATTAGAGGGGGGGGGGGGGGGTTGAAAAAATTGATTTTCAAGATTTTCGGCGATCTTGACGTGAGGGTTATTATGTTTCACTAAATTTTGGACGCTGAATCCATCGAGATGGGTTCCAGACAGATTGTGTAACCCGCCGTTTCACCTAACGGGCTAGGGATCCAAAAATAGACCTAGGCGAATAAATTAGTGGGAGACTAAAGACTTTCACTTACCGTTCGGAATGTCGGAGACGGTTGGTCATAGACTCCAAGTATACCTGAATTGACTAAGCTCTGAGGAATGGGGTTTCGTAAGTGAAAGGCAAGAGTTCAATATTGATTTATAATACGCAATTGTTCGAAATATAAAATATGGAATGTCTCGGCCGAGAAGGATACTGACTATGGCTTAATTTAATCAGTGAGTAGGTAGACTGTGAAGGGCTGAAGGCCAAGGAATTTACGTGGTAGCTGAAGGCTCAGGAGTGTTTGATTTTAGAATAACGGAAAAATACAGTTGTTTTGCTAATGTTCTCCCCTAACTCCCTTTGCTTTTCTACAACAGACAAGATACTCAATACTACGGTTACAAGTTACAATTTCTACGATCAGCTTTCTGGTGACTACGCGTCAGGGATTGGGCCAGATTTAAGGAGTCGACTTTCGCGTTGCTAGGGTACGAGACAGAATTATTTCGCCACTTACGTGCACCAACGCCTTTGGATGGAGACAACAGGGTGATGTGTTCTTCGCTGCTCGGCTTCGGTCAGGGGAACGCCGTCCAGGTTGGAGGAGGCGAGGCTCTTTCCAACGGAGGTCCGACGACTGGCGGTGCGTGGAAAACCCAGACTATTGGCCGTCGGTCGGGCGCGAACGAATCAACACTCGGGTCCGACGGGGGATTTTCAGTTCGTAATAGGGGTCCACTGTTACGGGATAGGAATTGGCTGATCTCCCAATTCCCGAGTTCTCACCCTGAAGGAACCACGATATAATCGTTCCTTCAGGTCACTTTCACTTCACTTCGATGTCCCGGTTCACTTCGCCTCGATGTTCCGGTTCACTTCGCTTCGATGTTCCGGTTCACTTGGATGTTCCGGTTCACTTCGATGTTCCGGGTCACTTGGATGTCCCGGTTCACTTCGATGTTCCGGGTCACTTGGATGTCCCGGTTCACTTCGATGTTCCGGGTCACTTGGATGTTCCGGTTCACTTCGATGTTCCGGGTCACTTGGATGTCCCGGTTCACTTCGAGGTTCCGGGTCACTTGGATGTTCCGGTTCACTTCGATGTCCCGGGTCACTTGGATGTCCCGGTTCACTTCGATGTTCCGGGTCACTTGGATGTTCCGGTTCACTTCGATGTCCCGGGTCACTTGGATGTTCCGGTTCACTTCGCTTCGATGTCCCGGTTCACTTCGCCTCGATGTTCCGGGTCACTTCGATGTCCCGGTTCACTTTACTTCGATGTCCCGGTTCACTTCACTCCGTTCGCAAACAGAGATTTCTACCTTCCTTCTCGTGAGTTCGGATACGACTGGGGATTGCTCGTTCTCTCAGTCCGCTCGTCACGTCGCCTTCCCCTTCTACTCCTCCCTGGGTGTCTTGCGCCGCCCATCGCCTACCCAATCCAAAGAGGGCACGCCTTCCGCCCAGCTGGGGTTAGGCGTTTGGAGGGGGAGAGGGGTCGTTCCGTCCCCCCGCCGCCGAAGTTTCTTGACGGGGCGCTTGGAATTTGCCGCCCCGTTACACTCCTCCGATCTTCGGAGGCCGAGGTCTACCTCGGCAATTTTCCTTCCGGTGGGGGGGTGACTGGTGCGATGGGCATTGCGTCAGGTCGTTTGGCTGCCGAGAGCATGATGGCGCTGATGTTCCCAGGTGGTAGGTTGGATGGGCGAGATGTGTCTTCCGCTGGTCTTATCTTCTACTTCCTTACTATGCTGTGAAACATCCAAACCGGCCCTTTCTTTAGTCTACTCTCACACTCCAACTCACACATTTCACACCCTAGATTTTAGCTACCATTACAAGGGAAAAACAAAGGAAAAGAGGGGGGGGGGGGGGCAAGGCAGTCCTGTCCCGACCCATGAAGCACGGTCTTTAATCAAACAAGGTAAGTACTGGTGTTGTGCATTTTATTCTACAGGTAAGACATTCCCTATTCTATTTCACAAATTACGAGTATACCACAAAACTTGAAAAAAATTTTTTTTTTTTTTTTTTTTTTTTTTTTTTTTTTTTTTTTTTTTTTTTTTTTTTTTTTTTTTTTTTTTTTTTCAATCGCTTCATCCCGTTCTAGGCGTTGACATCTTCCCCGCGTGGAGCTGCGCGTAGTCGATCGTTTTGCGCCTTGGTCTTAGCCCGTATGGACTGGACGCCGTCCTAATCGGAATCGGGATTCGGCTGGAGGATCTTCCAGGGCCCTGGGCCCCAGGTTCAGGATTTTCTTCGGTCCGTACTGGTTCCGGCCATTCCAGGAGGGTCCAACAACCACGTCCCTCCACTATCTTCGCTAGGTGGAGGGGCAGGGCTCTCGGGTGGGCGCGGCTCCTCTGCTACGTCGGGGGTGACGGCGTCGTCTGGCACGCTGTTGATAAACGCTGGCTTGAGCCTGCTGAGGTGGTAACGCGTGGTCTTCCCTAGGACATCCTGGACCTCGTAATTGACATCGGGTTTCTGGATTGGTGGTGTCAAATTTGGGGGAGTGTTCCTCTCCTGGCACTCCTGGCATTTCTGGACGAACTCTCGGACGTCACGTACCATCTTCTTCCAGTACCCGTACCGCCTTGCGACACGGGTGGTTGTTTCTATGCCAGGGTGCCCGGCCCACTGATGTTGATGACAATTGGTCAGGAACCAGCGCCGCATGGTGGATGGGATCAGTGGCACCGTGATCCGCTGGCCATCCACATCGACCTCCTTCCTCCAGACTTCTTCCTCCTTCTTTAGTCGATGCTTCTCTGGGTCAGCAGTCAGGGTGGAGATCCAGGGGTCCAAGGATTGGGCTGCCATCAGAAGTTCCTTTGGCAAACTTAATATGATGGCGCCAACAGGAACACGGCTCAGGCCGTCTTTGACCAACTGGTAGTCGGGTCCTGCCAGATGAGTCAGATGCTGATGCACCTGGTGCTTCAATTCAGAGGTTGAAGGGGGATTGTCCCGGATCTCAATTGGGAACTCTGCTACATCGGACATCGGAGGGTGTACCACCGGCTGCTTTCTAGGTAGTGTTGGTTCGGTGGTCAGTCGGCCTTGGTGGTTGTTGTCGACGCTAGGTTCAGAGGCTTTGGCAGATGTTGAAGCGACTGTTGGCCCGCCCTGGTAGTTGTTGTCGGTGTCGGGTTTCGTGGCTTGAGCGGTTTTCTGGGCTTTTCGCGCCATCCCGTCGCCCTTCAGTTGACGGATGTGCCTGTGGAGGTCCGGGTCAGTGGCGACCACGCCGATGGAGATCATCTTCCCAGTGGTGGGTTCTTTCATCTCCACTACGCCGATATCCGGGCGTATGCCAAGGGGTAATTTCCTCAGGAGGTCCAGTCCGATCAGATCCAAGCCGGAGTCAGGTCGTTGGAAGACATAGAATGGGTGTGTAATTGTAACCAGACCAATGGTGGTACGTACCTCCTGGATCCCCAGCACGGGCAGTGGTTGTCCGTCGGCACCCCACAGCTCCAACGTTGTTGAGCGGATGTCAATGCCAGGCACAGGTCTTGATAGGACAGACACTGCAGCACCAGTATCCACGACCATTCGCCGGGATTCCTTCCCCAAGCCGGCGGTGATCAGTATCATGGGCCTCATGACACAATTCACAGCGGTCTGGTAGGCCACCAGCTCGTCTCCGTGGACTTCAATGGTTGGTTCGTCCTCGTTATTTGTCGTGAGATTGGCTTGGGTTTCCTGGGTCGTGCTGATGTTTCTGACCTGGTGCATTCGCGGATTTGAGATGGGCAGGGTCTTCTTCTTCTTCAGGCAATCAGCCTCCAGATGGTCACGGGATCCACAGAAATTGCAGAACAAGGCCGCGTAGAGTCCGTGGGGGCAACTCACTGGAAAGTGGGACATATCACCACAGTACATACAGGGCAGCACTGGGACGGTCGGTGGTAACTTCGTCGGCACCGGTATCAACTGGTGATCGCCGAACGTGGCCGGTTTGTTTGGGTAACGGAGCGGGCTTCTGGGTTTTTGCAGGCAGTTTGCTGCAAAATGCCCTGGTTCTCCGCAAGAGTAGCATTTCTTGGGCTCCGAAGGTCTTGATCCGCTGACAGCGGCTATGTCCCATCGAGCATCGTAGTCCTGCTTTGCTCTCATTACGTCCTCCCATCCCTCAGCCCGCTCCACTGCATCCTCCAAGGTGTCCGGAGGGTTACCCTGCAAGTAGAGATGGAGTTCTTTCGGTTGCCCGCGGACAAAAGCGCTGAGTGCCTTTCGTCTTGTCCACTTCCCGACGTTGGGCCTCGTTCAGGTTGGGTTCAGTTCGGACAGCCGATCGTGCCGTGGTCAGAAGTCGTTCTGCAAACCGTCGGATGGACTCGTCGGGGTCTCTCTGGGCTGTCCAGAGTCGTATGGTCGCCTTCTCGGGACTTTCCTCGCCATACCATGCCAGTATGGCCTTCTTCACGGTCGTGTACGGGGTTTCGCCAAGACCATCCTGGAGGAATCGCTTGGCTCCACCTTTTAGGCGGGTGCGAAGGAATCGCAGTCTCTTGTGCTCGTCAAGCTCTTGGGTTGCTTGCTCCACTTCCTGGAAGAACACGGATGCCGTGATAGCACCCGGCTCATCAGGGTTCCATGGGTCGACTTCCATAAACAACGACCGCGGAATGCCAGAGGCCGCAGGCTCGCGGAAGAAGGCGCCCAGTTTGTTCATCGCTTCCGTCACGGCGTTCATCATGGCTTCGCCCTCGACTGATGGGCTGCTGTTTCGTTGCATGGTCGCGAACTCACTTGTTGCACAAAAGAACTAAATAAAAAAAAAATTACAGAACTGATAGATCACTTTCTTGCGCACCAAGGACCGATAATTTCCCCACGAATCGAGAAAGGACTTCCCAGTTGGTAAGAGCTATGACGGGTCCGGAATCGGGATGTCAATTGGAGCTGAAGGCTCGTCGGAACAGTCCCGGCACAGATGGCTACAGCGAGAGTGATGCTACTAGATACTGAGCCAGTAGTTAAATTTTGATTTATGGAAAGAAAGAAAAATGATACGGATTTGAAGTTAATTGACTCCTCACTCGCTTCCTCACACTCGGGCCGATTTGTTTGCTTCTTACAAGTTTAAATTTCAGAATCTATAACTAGCACAATTTAAATTTCGAGATTATAAAACGCGACCCAATTCCTTCAGAGCTTTTTCTCACCAATATTCGCCTGGTCAAGATCACTTGTTGTGGATACGACAGAAATCGAGATTTCTGAAATATCCCACCGCTTGCCACCAAAAGATGTAACCCGCCGTTTCACCTAACGGGCTAGGGATCCAGAAATAGACCTAGGCGAATAAATTAGTGGGAGACTAAAGACTTTCACTTACCGTTCGGAATGTCGGAGACGGTCGGTCATAGACTCCAAGTACACCTGAATTGACTAAGCTCTGAGGAATGGGGTTTCGTAAGTGAAAGGCAAGAGTTCAATATTGATTTATAATACGCAATTGTTCGAAATATAAAATATGGAATGTCTCGGCCGAGAAGGATACTGACTATGGCTTAATTTAATTAGTGAGTAGGTAGACTGTGAAGGGCTGAAGGCCAATGAATTTACGTGGTAGCTGAAGGCTCAGGAGTGTTTGATTTTAGAATAACGGAAAAATACAGTTGTTTTGCTAATGTTCTCCCCTAACTCCCTTTGCTTTTCTACAACAGACAAGATACTCAATACTACGGTTACAAGTTACAATTTCTACGATCAGCTTTCTGGTGACTACGCGTCAGGGATTGGGCCAGATTTAAGGAGTCGACTTTCGCGTTGCTAGGGTACGAGACAGAATTATTTCGCCACTTACGTGCACCAACGCCTTTGGATGGAGACAACAGGGTGATGTGTTCTTCGCTGCTCGGCTTCGGTCAGGGGAACGCCGTCCAGGTTGGAGGAGGCGAGGCTCTTTCCAACGGAGGTCCGACGACTGGCGGTGCGTGGAAAACCCAGACTATTGGCCGTCGGTCGGGCGCGAACGAATCAACACTCGGGTCCGACGGGGGATTTTCAGTTCGTAATAGGGGTCCACTGTTACGGGATAGGAATTGGCTGATCTCCCAATTCCCGAGTTCTCACCCTGAAGGAACCACGATATAATCGTTCCTTCAGGTCACTTTCACTTCACTTCGATGTCCCGGTTCACTTCGCCTCGATGTTCCGGTTCACTTCGCTTCGATGTTCCGGTTCACTTGGATGTTCCGGTTCACTTCGATGTTCCGGGTCACTTGGATGTCCCGGTTCACTTCGATGTTCCGGGTCACTTGGATGTCCCGGTTCACTTCGATGTTCCGGGTCACTTGGATGTTCCGGTTCACTTCGATGTTCCGGGTCACTTGGATGTCCCGGTTCACTTCGAGGTTCCGGGTCACTTGGATGTTCCGGTTCACTTCGATGTCCCGGGTCACTTGGATGTCCCGGTTCACTTCGATGTTCCGGGTCACTTGGATGTTCCGGTTCACTTCGATGTCCCGGGTCACTTGGATGTTCCGGTTCACTTCGCTTCGATGTCCCGGTTCACTTCGCCTCGATGTTCCGGGTCACTTCGATGTCCCGGTTCACTTTACTTCGATGTCCCGGTTCACTTCACTCCGTTCGCAAACAGAGATTTCTACCTTCCTTCTCGTGAGTTCGGATACGACTGGGGATTGCTCGTTCTCTCAGTCCGCTCGTCAAGTCGCCTTCCCCTTCTACTCCTCCCTGGGTGTCTTGCGCCGCCCATCGCCTACCCAATCCAAAGAGGGCACGCCTTCCGCCCAGCTGGGGTTAGGCGTTTGGAGGGGGAGAGGGGTCGTTCCGTCCCCCCGCCGCCGAAGTTTCTTGACGGGGCGCTTGGAATTTGCCGCCCCGTTACAATTGATGATCACTGGAGGTAGGTACGGGTCAAAACAGGTGCCTACCTACCTATATCTAATGATATTATTCGGGATTTTAGGCGTCTGATTATCATTTTCAACTACTTCATGGGGTGGTGCTGCGAAATTTTGATATCTGGTGGTAGTGGACAGTGTTTTTGAATATTTTTGGAACGATCTGATGCAATTGGAAGCAAGTAACAATTCAGGCAACAGCTATCCATTTTTGAAGGGGAAAGTAGCTAAAAAAGAATAAATTCCACGCACAAATACAGAACCTTCCTTCATATAAGCATAACCTTTCAACTTCGGGCTCCTGAACTATCGATTACCTACCTACCACATTGAGAAAATCAGGTGGTAAGCTGAGGATTTTTATTCTTCGAATGAACCTACCCCTGAATCTACGCCCCTGAATGGCTGTATTCTGAGGTGGTTAGATAAGTCAAATTTACTAGTTACTATCATTTTGCCCTGTCACTTCTAAAAATGCCAATGGTTATTGGAAAACAAATTTAGGTACAGTGGTATATTGCAAACTCAAGACCAATCAGAGTAGCAAGAAAATTACAGCCAAAGCGCAGAGCCTAGCGTATGAATCTGAAAGTCAGTTCCTTTTGTTCTGGTTGGTTATTCCTTGAATGAAGAACTTATGTAATGATGCCCAATGGCATGATTACATATTACCCATCAGATTATTTCTCAACGAATAACCCTTCAGAAAACATACAATCGACTACGACTTCGGCATTGGGTGACGTCTAAGTCATCAATGAACTAGGTACCGTCTCGCAACTATTAGGTAAGTCAGCAGAATCACACTGTTTCATACCTGACGCTCGTGAGTTCAACAAAGGAAGGAGCAACGGCTCATATCGGTAATACAGTAGAAAAAACAGCGTGGAATTGAACTTAACTCAATTCTGAGGTCCAAATTGAGCATTTTGAGGTGAGGGAGCTTCACAGTATCAAGATTTCCACGTTCTAAACTTTGGGAAAAAGTATAATTTCGGTGTTGCCTTTGGGTCGTCTTATGTAATGAATCGTATAACCATCTTTGGCGCGCACGTGCACAAACTCTGAGCGCACACAGACGAGCGATTTTTAATTATCTATTGATTATTTTTGAGAAACTTAAAAATTTACAACCAGTAATATATAGTAATGGGCTTGTCAAACTTTTTTCAAATATCAATATTTCAAGAAGAGCGCGCAACCAGCCATGTTATCTACTACGCTTTTGAATGGGCCCCTGCATATGAAATATGTTGAAATGCTTCTTTTCGGAAATGATCCGTTACCGTGAGTGGCGAAGGGACCTAGAAAGCTGAAACCTGACATTAACTACCCTTCAAGCAAATCTGACTAGTCGTTCCACTAACTCAAAGAATCTACTATCGCTATCATTTTTATTGCTAGGAAATAATAGAAAATTGCATCACTAGGTATACACAAATAATATCCATCAAAATATTGCAAATATAGGGATGTCAACAGTCTATACGGCATGAAATACAAAATTCTTGGAAATTCCACGGCGAACGCAATCCATGTCATTTGAGGTTCTATCATGGGCGAGGAAGACCTTATGCGAGACCCGCATAACACTCAAGTAGTTTGTAATGCGTCCCTAAGAAATCGTAGGGACTACGAACAGTTGAGGAAGTATCAACAATACGATTTCGTATGAGGAAAATAATCTTTGATTTCACGAGTTCTGTTCCGAACCTGGGAAAAATTAAATGTTTACATGATAAAAAAACGCTGCGAATTCTTTCACAAGGGTAAGTTATTCCTTGGACCAGGAGCATGTAGACTTATTCCAATCGATTCAGCGTCCAACATTTAGTGGAAAATGATACCCCACACGCATTGACCGCCAAAAACATCACAAAAATCTATTCGAAAACCACGCTAGAAAAATCCTTGTAACGCTCAGAAAAAACCCTGCAAAATCTTTCACTGGGATTGGTTATTCCTCGGACCAGGGGCATGGAGACTCATTCCAATTGATTTAGCGTCCAAAATTTAGTGGAAAATAGTACCCCACGCGCCTAGATCGCCGAAAATCTCGAAAATCCATTTTTCAAAAAATACATTTTGACGCCTCCAAATTTGGTTTGATTGTGCTGAAAAGTTTCAAGGACCAACTAGAGCCAAAAACGGGTCTTTGGCCAAAATTTTAGATTAAAAAAAAAAATGGCGTGGACGGCGTACGAACATCTGCCTATTTTGATCTAGACACCTTGAAACGCCCAGAAAAAAACTTTGAGATTGATTTTTTGGATGAGAACTTAGGTTGAATATTCAAGGAATAACTTTTGATGTAGTTTAAATTTTGAACCAAATTTGCTGTGTTTTTGTGTGACCTAATCTCCACCAGAACTCTAATGCAATTCAAATGAGTGACTATACAAGATTCTGGGGCCTTTAACATTCAACCCCTGGATTGGGCTCTGCCTTCCGTGATGTATATTGTGAGAATTATTTAGAGTGATTCTGCTGACTTGACTGAAATCGAGACTCAATCTCGACAATTTTCCCGCGTCATTCTCGTTGATTTCCCCTTTGGGGCGGCATCGCCAAGAAGCACTTTGTCCAAGCGACAACTGATAGGTACAATGTACGTACATGCGCGCATTCTTGGACAAGCTGTTGTTGATTGAGTTCAACTGGGATCACGTTTCAACGTACATCTCGTATTGGCTAAACATTGATGCCAGCGCAAAACGACGGTTCACATCGAAGTCTCCATTATCAAATAGGTCAGTGTTTATAGTGCAGTTTTTAGATCGGTGACAAATCAATGAGGCATGCCCTTCCGTATTGGCCGAGCCTATCTAGTACGGCAGTTTAGTTTTGTTCGGGCGGTAGTGACGGGTCGGTAGTTCTTACGGTTCGGATCTTATACTACATTTTTGACAAAAATTACCTGCGATGGCGAGACTCGTGAATCTTCTGTTGAAGAAAACGGACCCTGATTATCAATGGGGGTTCACCCTCGGTGCAACGCCTCCAGC
Source organism: Cyrtorhinus lividipennis (assembly GCA_019603395.1). NCBI lineage: Eukaryota > Metazoa > Arthropoda > Insecta > Hemiptera > Miridae > Cyrtorhinus > Cyrtorhinus lividipennis. The sequence continues at coordinate 10,339,430 of CM033998.1, read as the reverse complement.
TCTCCACTCTTTTCAAATCACATGGGTAAGATATCATTTATTGAAAAAAATTGATACTTTATGTAGAATAGAACATTAGAATACTTAATCGGGACCATTGAAGTGATGTGTTCTTTCAAAAAACTTTTACACATCCCAATTTCGATTACTCAGCCATAATTAAAGCCCATGAAGCGTCACCAGCGAACACGTCACCTCAGCTAACGCCTGGAATTAATGTATGCAAACCACAGAGTAGCTCGAAGAAGAAAAGAAAACGCTCCGAATCATTACACAATGTTTGATTATTCCATTAGGCAAATGTATGGGGGAAATAGTGGGTGGGAAGTGCCCAGGGCTCATTCCAGTTCATTAAGTGTCCAACATTTGGAGGAAAATGATGCCCCACACGCCTGGGTACCCCAAAGATCTATAAAAGCCACTTTCGTTATAGTTAGGAAGGTACCCAGGAAGGTATTCATGGAGCAATGTACCAAAAACCAACGTAGTTACTCACTAGGAAGGTATAACATCCTGATTCCAAGATTAAAAATAACCATCGGTGAGCGAAACACGGACAGGCAGAACAGGCAGCACTACTGAATGACATGTTATTTATTACTTTAATTTTCGATAATTTTACTTGGGTTTTACGTCTTTATTTGGTGAGGTTGAATCTCACTCCCCTGCTCTCAGACAAATGTTCAAAACTTTTATTTATTTATTTATTTTTAATATTTTTCAGAGAAGTACATTTTTTGGTAAATTATCAAGTCAGTTTATTGGGAAATGTATTAAATAATTAGAAATTCGTAACTCAAATGAATAAGCAAATGTAATAACCCTATCATTATTTTATCATATTCAATGTGGGGTCTGGGATTCGTATAGAGAACCTAATCCTCCCATAGGAATCTTGATAGCAACATGTAGGCAGGGATGCAAATATTAACAACGAAAGGATTTTCAGGGGATACGAATTGCTCTGTTTCTATTCATTGAGCTGATTGCACTCAACACCATACGAAACACCAATAAAAATATCTTATGAGTGTGATTTGCACTTTTTCCCTTATTGATATCGTCCAGAATGTAGAGGGGAGTGGAAAGGTAGGGAGTTAACTCACTCTCATATTTGCAAAAGCCAAAATAGGAAATTGGCGCCCATTAGAAGAGGGTTATTGGTCAAAATGGGTGTCTATCTACCTATTCCGACTGTTAGTTTTTGAGATTTCTGGTACCTATGCGTGTGGGGTATCATTTTTTACTGAATTTCGGATCCTGAATCGATTAGAATGGGTCCGGGGTAGGTACGTCACACTGACTGTTTTCCCCATTTTCCCCAGATTTGACATTTTCGACGATTTTAGAGTGTGTGGTATCGATTTCCACTATTTTTTGGTTGGTTATTCCTTGAATAATCAAGCTATGTTTTCATGCAAATGGTCAACCTCTCCGATTTGGCTCAAATTTTTTTTCTGGACGTTTCATGGTGTCTAGATCAAAAAAGGTCAATGTCCGTCCGTCCATTGTCTGCGGCGGACCTCTCCGATTCGGCTTAAAAATTGTTTCTGTGCGTTTCATGGTGTCTAGATCAAAACCCTGTAAATTCTTACGCACGGGTTGGTTATTCCGAATTTATTTATTATTATATACATTATTATCAAAGGGGGAAAACTGTGGGTGTGGCAAGTCTTTTTTTTTCCTTCTTTTTTCCCCTTTTTTCCCCCCTAGATGAGGAAATCTTGTGAGGCTAGGTGTAATGCCTCGTGGAAGTCCAATCCACTAAAACCTCACCCTCCCAATGGCCCAACCTGGTACTATTTATCACATGCCTTCGGGTTGGACCTGGGGCCAGTCTCAGTTGTCTGCCCGTGTGGCTTGTTGCCGGGCTCTTCCTTCCCCGTTTTCTCTTCTGAGGAGAGACTATATAATCTGCCGTCTTTTTCCATGCTTGTTTGCTTGATAGCATTCGTTTCACTAGCTTTTCCGGAGATGGTGTGTTCAGACCTATTTCTGGTCACAGCTGTTCTCGTTTTAGACGCTATCGCTCACAGCCGAAAAAGGTATGTTTTACGCTGTCCTCCGTGTCTGGGCAGTGCAAGCACCCTGGACTCTGTGCGAGTCCCAACCGGTGTAGGTATTGATAGAAAAGGCTGTGTCCTGTGAGGAATTGCGTGAGGTAGTAGCTTACCTCGCCGTGTGGCCTCTCCAGCCAGCCTCTCACTTCTGGTACTAGTCTCACTGCCCATCGATCCCTCGATTCATTGTCCCAGATGGTCTGCCAGTCTTTCAGTGTCCTTTCCCGTTCTTCCCTGATCACTATTGCCTTCCTGGGTTCCATTCTTCTATCATAATCCGCTTTCTTTCTGCAGCCAGTAGATGTATTGGGATGACCCCAGCCAGTACAAGGACAGCTGGCTCCGATACAGTTCTGTATGCACTAACTATCCTTAGCGCTCCTCGCCGTTGTACCACCATTAGTCGCTTCCGGTAGTGTGCGACAGACTGCGCCTGCCCATAATCTCTGCTCCATACACATGACTTGAATTCGTCACTGACATGAGTAGCTTTTTCTTGCATGGTCGTGGGCCCTTGACGTTCATCATTAGCCTGCTGAGTGCTGCCTTCATGCGCGAGCTTTGTCAGCGGCTGTCCTGATGTGTTCCCAGAAGGTGATTTTTGTGTCTGGGATCACTCCCAGGTACCTATCTGCCTGTTTGGTGTGTTCCACCATCCTCCGTCAGTTCCATCGGCAACAGCGTCTGGATCCTCTGCGAGTGAAACCACCACCTGTTTTCTCTACTGCGAGGGCCAGTCTGCGACCTTCCATCCCATCTGTTACAGTTGTAATGACTTCCTGTAGTTTATTGCGGCTTCTTCCGTTGTCTTTGCCAGAATAACTACAGCCACCATCATACCCCATACCCCACTAGAAAGGTGTCTGTTGGCATGGCAAGCTGAATATTTTGTCGTATGAAATGTTTCAGAGGGTGGACCAGGTATGGATCCCTGTGCAAGCCCCTGCTGTGACTATACTTTTGCGTGTTCCTCCTAGCCTTGTCCCGTATGTTAGTGTCCTGTCTTCCAAGTAGTTTTCTAGCACTGCCATTAGGTATTTTGGGACCCGGAAGGTTGTCCCCAGTGCTTCAATCATGCAGCTTCTGGCTGAGCTAAACGCGTTTTTTTACGTCTAGGGGTGCCAGGAGGCCGACTGGTGTTTTGTGTGGTCTACCTTCTTGCGTCGCCCTTAGTGCATTACTACATCACTTGCTTGCTTCCTATGGCGGAGAATCCCTTCCTAAAGCCGTGCTTGCCTTGGCAAGAGACCACCTGCCTCTTTTATTGCTGTAGCAAGTCTGTCCTGTAGTAATTTCTCGTAGCCCTTGCCCACAGTGTCTAACATGCACAAGGATCTCCACGATGAGAGGAAATCGGGATCCCCTTTCCCTTTATCTATATATGTCATTGGCCCTTCGCGAATTTCTGTTTGGTTGGCTGTGCTTGTGCTTGGTGATCATGTTTTTTTTTTTTAAGTCAATTCTGTGATAGTAAATTTTATAATCCCTGCCAACCACGTGGTTCTCATCGTCCCCTTTCTCAAAATGGGGAAAACGTGTCCGTTGGAACATTCGCTCATCATCCCCATAACTTAATTGAGCTTCTATTACTTGGCCTACCTTGCTCCTTCGGCACCTTGTGAATTTTTTTTTCCAAAATTGGGCTTTTTTAATGTCGGTAATTAGAATTATAATGGCAGAGGGTTAGCGGAAACACGCTTTCTTTCTCACTAAGGTTACATTTTGTCGCATCCACTCTATTATCATTAATATGATGTCGATGTGTTCGGTTCGATTTTTTATTCCTTTCGATTGATGTGTGATGTATATCGATACTTTGCTAGTGATGAGGTTATAGTGTAGATAGCCGATGATAAGTGTTGTTGCTGCTGCTTCTAATTCACTCTTGTCTTAAGTAGGTTAACCGTAGTCTGTAAGCATGTGACGGACCAAAACGTGTTAGGGTCGTTCACCATCGCGTGGCAACATTGTTCGTGCGAGCTCTTATCATCTTCGTTGATAAGCCTCGGCTTATTTACCTTTGATTTCTTCACCTCCCTGTTTAGCTCACAACATCAAGCACAGGGGATCGGTCGTGGCTCTTCATTATAGCTCCCTAACTTTAGATCCGATTAAAATATTATCCACGTAAATAAATTAACAATATGGGAGCGGAAAACTCGAAGCGAAAACAGTCCCCAAAAGCCGCTTTCAAAAAGAAGGTGTGCGCATTTTTAAGTTTATCATCGCCCACGAAAGAAATCAACGCACAAACAATTGAGGTGAGCTGTTTTCAATTAGTAATTTCATCTATTTGACGTCAGTACTTGTCTTTTCTTGTACAAATGAATTCCAAACGATTGACGCTAACCTCATATTTTCTTTTGCAAGCGTGCCTGGAAAGATAAATTGGATTCAGAATTGTTTGCCAAACTCAACGAGTTATCTTCCGCTCCCAGTCGACTATTTCGTTTGACAGTTTTGCCGAATTTTATTACAAATTAGTCGAAGGAACCGCTGACGACAAAGTGAACGTCATATTTTCAATAGTGAGTGATAAAGAGGGAACGTCCGCCTCGTTGTCGTCGTTGCACATCGGTATGTGCTTATCTTCCCGCTCAAATAATTTTTTTCTACAATAAATAGATGTACAAAAGTACCTTGGATACAATATCATTTAAGAAATAAGGTGGAAAAATTATTCGTGAATGTAGTTATAGGCAGGGTCATTATTTTGACGTTAATCAGAACGCGTTTGGTGAAATCTTTGAGATCAAACAAATTTTGGCCTTCGAACAAAACCAATGAGTTTTTGAGAAAATGCGTAAATTTAGTAGGTTTGAAGGATTTTGTTTTTATCAGCTAGCGAGGTTACGGGAAGGGGAAGGGTTCTTGGAATTTCCCCCCAAAATCAAATATCTTTTCTATTTCCATAAACGTCTGTACTGTGTTTGTAAAATGAGACAAACCTAGATTTGGGAAAGTGAGGTTTTTAAAAAAAATTTATATTATGTTGAAAAAAAGATCACAAGGAATATTTATTCCTAAAAATTATATTCCGAAAACAGTTCCAATTTATATTTCAAAAAATGTTGCTGTGAAGTTCGTCACTCCGCTATTATTTGATTCTAACTCACGACTATTTTGCCTCCCAAGCTTTTGTAGTTTTGTCGGAATTCCCCGTTAAGCCTGCACAACAGGTTGGAAAACAACTTTTATGAACACCCAATCACGTGAACTCGACGTTGCAAACAAGTGTGACGTAATCTGGAACGTACATCACGACCTGAATACGAGCCAGCTCCGAAGCCTTGGCCGTCATAAAGTTGTTGATATTAGAAAGCTGTGTCCCCTCTGTCCATTTAATAGTTTTGTATAACACTCGCTGTAAAAACATTATTGTTCAACGTGTTCATTGTTCACGATGAATCTCTCATCTTAATTAAAATCTCCTTGAAAATGGCTTTATTCATTAACAAATTGAATTCGCTTATCGCATTTAAGTTTTTAACCGTTGCCTCGTTTAATTTTTGTTTCAGTACGTGATAAACGTCTTGAATACTCTGATTAACCTACATCGAGGGAACAAAGAATTTAGTAAATGGAACGATATCGGGCGCCTGCCGATGTTTTTTCTCCTTCGACCAATTAGCCTCTTACATCACCAAAGATCTGCCTGAATCGGTTAGTGTCTCCTTCGCATTGATAGGTTTCTGAGTCATCAAATATTAACCTGCCTCTCAAAATCTGTCATTCAAACAAACCCGACTCAGATATCGTTTGTAGAAGCGTATTTCATATGGACGAACGAAATGAGTGATTCAGCAATTGGAACTGGGCCGCTTTTGAATCGTGTTCTTTTATGGGAAAGGTATACACGTCTCACGGAGTGATCAGGAAACAATATTTTCCCCGATCAGCAAATCCTTAGTTGGCAAAGTGAATTCTAAAAGCAAGCCCACCTCCCTTTTCGGACATTTTAACTAAAATATGCGACTGGTTACTGACGACTATTGACGTCATTGACCAATGACCTAAATGCTGTCAATGTGAGGTGTGTGGTTGAAGGTTTTTAATTTCAAATTTGACGGTTTTGATACCAGATGTGGGGTTCTGGTTTTCATATATTTTCTCCTATGTTTTCATATGAAAAGTAAATCTCTCCGATTCGGCCCAAAATTTCTTTCTGGGCGTCTATATCAAAAACGCTGCAAATTCTTTCACACGGGTTGGTTATTCCTCGGACCAGGCGCATGGAGACTCATTTCATCAGCAAAGGGGAAATGGGAGAAACAATGGAGAAACAACCCGTTCCAAACGATTCAGGGTCCAAAATTAAGTCGAAAATGATATCCCACACGCCTGAGTACCAGAAATCTCGAAAACATTCAAAATGGGTAATAGATACCCCATTTGACCCATAACTTCTTCCAGTGGGTGCCAATCGTTTTGGGACCCATTTCATTGGATTTAGCGTCCAAAATTTAGTGGAAAATGATACCCCACTCGCCTAGATCGCCCAAAATCTCGAATATCCATTTTCCAAAATACACATTTTGACCCCTACCCCGCCCAAATTTGGTCCGATCGGGCTGAAAAGTTTCGAGGACCGTCCTAGGAGGGAACCGACCTCTGACCCAAATTTCAGTTGTTTAGACAATTCTCTACTACAAAAAATGACGCGGACGGCGTACGGCGGACGGACCCATTCGAAAGTATGTTTTTCGAGACTTCTGACACCTAGGCGTGTAGGGTATTATTTTCCACTACATTTTGGACGCTGAACCCAATGAAATGAGTCCCGGACCCGCCACACCCACTGTTTTCCCCATTTTCTCCATGTTTATGAAATGAGTCTCCATGCGCCTGGTCCAAGGAATGACCAACCCAAGTGAAAGAACTTGCAGCTTTTTTCACATCAATTTAGTGGGTGACAGAAGCACATGATTTATAATTCTGGGAAAGCAATATGTAACTACAAAATTTGCGGAAAAAAAGTAGCATTCAACAATTAAGAATGAACATAGTGAACGGAGAAGAATGAACAAATTTTTCAACAAATTTTTTCTCCCTGCAACAGTCGCTGCCAGGTCAGAAGAATTTGTTCATTCTTTTCCGTTCTTTATGTCCATTCTTGTGTGTTGAATATAACGCTTCACTCGCTAATTTGTTATTATTGATTTCCCAGAGTTAAATAATGTATTTGTCATCCTCCAAATTGAAATTTGATGCTTAAAACCTCTTATTTGACGTGAAAAATTCTGTAGATGAAAATTAACTTCCACAAAATGCTTCCCCTTCTGGATGTAACCGTTCAAATAGAAGACTCGGGATCAAAACTGAAATAAAAAAGTCAGGGGTAAAAAAAAAAAAAAAAAGATTTGGGTAAAAAGGATTATTTGATTATTTTAAGTAATTAAACTTATTTGATTGTGAAATTTCTGATCTTGAAAATTTTGTTTGGTGTTTCTGCCTGATTACTTGAGGAAACCGTTTATAATTTTTTTTCCGTTTGATTCTGCGACAGATATCAGAAAACAAATTGGAACATTGGTACAATAGCAATGGTATGTTCAAAAGCTTATCAGAATACGTGTACCAGAGCGCTTTCAGCGTGTACGAAGATCACAGGACCTTCATCCCCCTTCCCGTGAGTTGATAGACAATTTTGCGTGATTATGGTACGTATTTCATGATTCAGTTTTTCTCTATAATTTCTAACATCGTCCGTTGCAATAGGTTCAAGATGCCCTTGTTAATATCAAAGGCACGTCACTGCTGACTCTTGGTGATATCCTATTTCTCAATGCCGCTCTACCCGCTGAATACTCGGTGAAATGGAGATTGTTATACTCATCGTCCGTTCACGGTCAGAGTTGGCAGACTTTGTGTAAAAACATTCTTAGCCAGGGACCTACTTTAGTTGTGATTGAAGATGAGTCGGACGCTGTTTTCGGGGCCTTTGGCCCAAATAGTTGGAGGTTCTGTCCTTCATTTTACGGTGAGTTGTCGCTATCACATTCTTTTCGATTGATCGTCCTATTAGTGAGGACCGACTAGAGTGGCTGAGTGACTTTAGTTTTTGAACCATGAGCTTGAAAATACCTCCGTTCAAAACTAGCTAGAGAGAAAAAACCTTTGAAGTCACTGAAAGATAAAGAATTCTCTATGCCAATGGAGGGAAATGTATTACCTACATATTCATTTTAGTAGTTTGCATCTCCATAATATCCTTTCTTTATTATTTTGGTTAATTTTCTTATTTTCATTTATTATGGAATGCAACTCCCTATTAATCTCGTAAACCAATTGCACTGGTCTCCGTTAGTGGTGGTCAGGCGTTAGGCACAACCACGGCACAATATACTATAACATCAGATTTTTGGAGGATTTTCTTTTCATTTTCTTTTTTTGGCCTGGACGATGAACAGGCATATTGGATTTGGAATCTACACATTTTAGAGCGGAAAAGGCGGACGTTTATACAAAATATATTCTTGTTAAAACATACTTAAGGGTTGTAGTGTTCCACTAAAAATAAATAAATCAATTTTCAGTAAATCGGTGGGAGCTGTAAAGGTAGCACAGATGAATGGGAAGTAAGCGAATAAGGCTGGTCACTGAGAAGACTATTGGGAGATAAGGGGGGGGATCTTGTATTGTTAGATCACTTAGAATACAAGGATGGAGATGGTTGATGTGTTTGTACTTGAACCTCAACATCCAAAGGGGGATATGTGGCCTGCTCTGGTACCCCTGGTGGCATGTTCTACCGACCGTAGAATTACTACGAACTAGCGAAAGGCTTGTTGGCAGCTCATACTTAAAATATGCAGTACTTTAATAACGAGGAGTTGAGCATTTGAATACCTGGATTGTCTCAATATGCGTCCGAATAAGCTCAAGAGGTTTTAGAGAAGTGGGAGATAGAAATATCATGTTGTTGTGCACCCACTATAGATCCCTATTGCATAAGTACATCAGCATATTAGTGTGCATGACAATTATTTACTTCGCCGAACTAATAAAATAATGGTTAATAATAATAGTTGAACTTGATTTGTTTTCCTGCTTCACTTATGATTGATTTTCATTCTTTTATTGATTCATGTTTGCTCTTTTTTAGGCAATGAAACGTGTTTCTTATTCACATTGAGACCTCAGATAACGTTGATGTCAACTACTGGTTTCAATTCTAATTTTCAATACATCAACTCCGGCGCGGCAACGTTACCCAACGGAATGGTAGTACAAAATTTTTCAGGAATTTAATATTTTATTCAGTGTAGTTACTGTTTTCATTCTTCAAAAAAAAAAAGGTTGTTTTTGCGTTTGACCATTGTTATAATCCAACTGTTGTGTACAAATGACAGGAAGAACAATTAATATGTTCAACGAGTGAACTTAGCCGCAACCCTCTTGACAAATCTTGGTCACTCATACTTGTCCATTACACGCAATACTTATCCGCCTTTTTCCATTTTCCAGGGTTTCGGTGGTAAATTGGAATATTTTGGCATGTTCTTATCCAACGACTTTGGACGAGGTGAAGTCGCCAGCAGTTGTACGACGTTTAATGGTTTCAAAACGGCCGGTGGCCCTAAGAAATTCGACGTCCGGCATTTAGAAGTGTGGGGGGTCGGGAAACCGGATCCCACTCCCGAAGAACTGGTGAGTTTTTCAGGAAGAAAGAAACAAAAAATTTAGATTATGGCTTTTGAAAAGATGATGAACTCACCATTTTGACCGTTGTGGTCCTTTCGCCACGTTATGATCGAAATTCCCAATAAATTATAGATATGAATGTTATAATTATTTGCGGCGTTTAACGTTATCAGTGTGTTCCATCTTCATCTCTCCATGTTAAGGTGGTTATTACTATCGATTTATTAGAATATTTTCCCCTGATTTCTTAAAATAAAGTACTCGGAATTATTTCGGAAAATATCCCAGTCAGGTTTTGTCGACTCCGATAAAATTCATCTCTGTACGTTTCAAACATACTTTTCGGCTTAATTGAAGCGAAATTGCCTTAATTTTCAGGGCGAGCGGAGAAGTTGTTTAGATAAAGACCCGACGGCAACGGCTCTGTTGGAAATGGCTGGAAAAACGATGCACTCGAAGGATCTGAGGCAGGCTAAACCTGAAGACGAGTATCTGGAAGAGTGCAACAAATAACCCGCTTGCAGACTGTGATTTGCCGTGAAAGTTTGGTACTAACATTTTTTTGAAACGTTTTTCAAGTTATAGGCCGGTAGCGTTGATAGGTTATTACTGGTACAATTTACTTTTTATTGAAATTTGCTGGATAACTAGTTGGTTCACTAATCGAATCATTTTCAATCATTGAAAGTAATTCAATACATGAACGGTCTAGTGTGTTAGTAGTTCTTGAACAGCACCAATTTCAGTAAAGCTAATGAGATGAATAAAAGTATCATCAAACTGCTGTACATGACATGAAACATGATGCATGATAAACACGGAGATGTTATCACTCTCCCTCCTAGTTTGCAGACATAGTCGGGGATAGCTTGTTGAGCAGGTATCCATGTTTGCCTTTTAACATGACCTTTGTCATGAAGTCAGCAGCGTTCTCACCCCTGGGTACGTACTCGAGCTTTCAGACCACCGTGTTTCTCTTGATTGTAAACGAAGTGAAACTTGATGACTGAGAGCTGTTCCCCTTGCGAAGATCAACGCTGACTGGTTGTCATATCTGGTTATGGGATGACATTGGGGCGTGAAATCCATGTCTTGTTGGATGTACGTCAGCCAGGTCATCAACACTGCAGGCAGCCACAGCCACAAATTCAGCCTCCATCACTATGCTGATTAGTTATTTTCATTTGAATACATGTTCATATCTTCCCATTGAAGTTACTACTCTCATTCAAAAGTTTCATTTGCACTAATCCAATCCACGTCTGAACGTGTTTAAAACCTGATTTTGGATACAAGAAATGCCTTAGATACGGCGGAAACTAATAAAATGTAATAAATTGTGAGAAGCATGGAAAAAGAAGGCGTAATTTTACGAACAAGCTCCAAGTTCCCGGTTGTTTGCTGCTCATAATCTTGTTCATCGATTGAGTTATGACGTCTTTGTGACGTTTTACTTATTAAGATGGGCCGCCGTATCCAGTAGTGTCTTCGGGTTAGTAGGCGGGCAGTACCAGATAACAGGCTAGATCTCAATGCTCATTCAAACATCTGATCTGAAAGCACGGCCAGCTGCTAGTTTTCTTTCATACACAATCAGGGATGAATTGTTTAGTTATCGTAATATTTGAATAACTATGCACATTAATACGGCTTACGACAGGTAAAATGTTTAAAAATTTACTCCCAGTAGGAGGCTCAAACAATCTGTAATTAAACCTGGCACATTTCCAAAATTGCAGGTTTGCGAAAAATAAATGTATTTGAACCCCAAGTTGAAATTTGCATCGACCGACTCATGCAATTTCCTTTACTTTTATTTTTAATATTTCTTTAAATTGCTTTAATATTAGCAAAAAAAAAAAAAAAAAAAAAAAAAAATCAATTTTTTGATTCTTCTTGCTAAAATAAATGGTTTTTTTGTTCAAATCTACATTTCAGTAGCAATGCTGGCAAAAAGTAGGTCCCTGAAATCCTAATAAATCCATTTTCAAATTTCTCAACATTGCCACCCTCACCCTGCCTGTGTTGAAGGCAACCGAGACCCAAATGGAGTCATAATATCCGTAGTTTTTTAAAAAGCCTTCTTGTCGGACAACGAAGATACGCTTTCTCATACTAGCAAGACTGACCACTTAGAATAATAAAATACCGTGGAAAATTTGCAGTTTGTTCAAAAACTTTATTCATTTCTTCCTGCTTGAGGTCCAATTTGGCGTGCCTCGTCATGTTATTTATTAAATTCCAGTGTTTCGTCAATCTACTTCTCTCGTAAAATATTTACAACCGAGTTGAAGCGGTCCCCAGAATAGAACAAACACGAATTCGTAGTGATCAGCGTGACCTCCATTGATACAAAAATTGTTCATTCGTTAATCAAAGGTGCCGTTGGCGCGATACCAATCATGGAAATTACCCTTAACCCCTTCTCCCATCTGTTGGGATTGATTGTTATCCGCGATTCTGTGCGCGCGGGGAGGCGTCTGAAACGCCCTGTTGGAATATTCAACATACCCCCGCCGTCCGGTTTCTCTAATGAAGATCTCATGCTAATCCCGTCGTGTCGTCCGGGAACCTTGACATTGTTTATGCTCCAATTCGATTCATCCTCCGTAAATTAGTGGTTAGAATATTTCACGAGTGTTGTCCTTCCGTCGACTCGAATTTCGTTGTGATCCTGCTCTCATTACCCTGTGTGACAGAAGGAAGTCTTTTGTATTTATCATGAGGCGATCGCTAATGAAGCCGGCAAATGAAAACCAACAATTCGACTCCGGATGAGCTCATGAGAAATTACTCACTCCCTTGTGAGGGCTTTTCAATCACAATCCATCATCGAATGCGATGTTGTGTTCTTTCTAATAATGATACCCTCATTACAATGCCATTATATGGAAAATTGATTGTTCATCATCCGCTTCTCTCCCTTTTTTTTCAAGCAAACTCCGGAGCTTGTTTTGGTCTGTTATAACTCACTGTTCACATCTCTCGTTTTGCGCACTACATCAAATTAATTCATTGCCTTTATATTTTTGTTGCAGTCCAGCGGGGAAGACAGCCGACGGCGAAGACATGCTTTATTGAATTTAAATTAATAGAGCCTGTACATACTCAAACCAATTGTAATTTTATTGTACCAATACTTGTCTACTTCTATTAAAAAAAAAAAAAAAAAAAAATTATTGTGTACAATTTTACTTCCGAACGATAACCACAAGAAGTCACTTGACGTATGCTATTCATGTACGATGTACCTAGATTCTGCAAGTTTGGCTTATAAATCAACGTCGAAAAGTACTGTGGTTGTATGAATTTTGAATTTATTTGAACTAAATAGAAAGTCTAAGTGTGAGCGCAGATTTAGATCATTGATGGTGACACGGTTTTTCAGGTACCTTCTGTCTCCTCGGAGTCGCGGCGCTCACTGCTTTCCAACTTCTACTCGCTGTAAACTTTATGCTATTCAATCGATCAATTCGAAATTTTTACAACGTGTTTGTATGGCAATGGCAAGCACACCCTCGTAATGTCAATGATCTGGAAATTATGAGGACTGAATTGAGAAGAATTATAATGGCGAGAAAAGCTGTTGTCGTATTCTTCAAAAACTCTGTATTGAACCTGGAGCTCTTGGTTTCTGCTTGTAAAGAACGAAACAAGCTGAGGAGAAAGATGGCCTACAGAGCAACTCAACTATTCTCAAGACAGGCTCGACAGAGCAGAAGCTTAGCTAGGAAGAGGCAAGAAGACGATTGGGAATCGCGGCTGGCGCTCACTAGGCTTCCGTCACCCACTTTACGAATATTTAAAATAAATTTCCCGTTATCCGGTTTTAAAATGACCCCAATATATTGTAGATTAATACGATTTTTTTTTCGATTTCGAGGCCAACACCGTTGGCCAAATATCGGCCAATTTTCTTAATGGAGTCCTGCTCCGTCCGAAGACCCAATAAGTTCTGTGGCGCTCCAACGTTTTCGGCTACCCAACATGAAACCGAAGCTCAGCAAAACTGGAATCTCACAATAACCTATGCACTCAAACAAGCTCCTGAGATAATACTTCTCTGCTAAAATCTGAAGACTAGGGAAGCAACTCAGCGTTCGCTTTAGCAGTAGTTCAAGGTAATTACTTACAATCTGCTTGCCTTAATCAAATTTTATGCAGCTATACAGGATTCATCTTGAGAATGACTCGCGGTGCCACTCTGACAAAGCCCTTAAAAAAAAACCGCTGAACATATGTAAAGCGTCAAAACTTTTTGATTTCTCGTAATGTCGAACCTGCCTACTTCATCACATAATGTCAATGGGCCGGTATCAACCCCCATTTCGCACCATATGGCGGTACCTGGTAACTTGAGAGCTGAAACATGGTTTTAAACTACCAAAATAAAACGGATTCACTTAATAGTTCGGAGAACTTCGTTGAATTATTGCCGCCTGTTAACTTCTAGAGATCCGATGGCTAATATCATTCACTCATTTATGGAAAATGATTTCTCGATCATCTCACCACTTCTACAAATTCAAGTTGAATCGCTTGTCGGAAGCTTGCAAATGGCAGGAGGACACTATATTAGTCAACTATACCAAATGGCGCTTCCCGCAATCGTGATTGTTGGTAAGTAGACAGTGTTGAATTTGCAAGAATACAAGCCTTTTTGTGGATACTAAAAACGCACGACCGGAGGGTCTTGCTTGTAGAAACTAGTTCGAGCGCCGTCGAATAAGTGCCCGCACCGTGTCCAACGCTACTGAAATTTGAATTTGTAATCTTTAGTATTTGTGTAAAAGGGATATGTATGAAGCTAATATTAAGAGCAATCGAACAATATAGGATCGGATAACTCTTGGTAGACACATTTTCTATGTGAAAAAAAAAAACATTTTTTCACGTAAGTCTAGGTTATTTGAAAAAAATCAAAGTTTCTAATAGGTGAGTGCATTTTCGGGACAGTTATCTTGGTCTCAAATTAAAGCCGAGTAATTGACTACGATTTCATGTCTTATGGCGCATTCCAAGGAATGTTTATTCAGGTCAATATAATTCCCAAAATCTGACCAATAATATTGAAAATTTGGTCAAAAAAAGTTCCAATTCTGGGAGTTGTTCTCTTTGTTTCAAAACTATTGGGCTATAAAAATTGGGGTTCGTTTCAAACATAAAATAATTGAATCCACTTTCTAAAAGATTAATAATTCCCATACGCGCAGTTAATGGACTAGCTTCTGAAGGATACCCGAAATGAGTAAAACCATTTTAATGTTTTTTGAATGCCCTGAGGGCTGCCGATGTCTTTTGACGTAATTTCCGGAAAGCTAAATCTTAGCCAACTAACTGCGTAGGTTCCTTTTGCACATTTCTTGTTTGAGTTACGTGTTTCTTTATCAAATTTCCAGAATCGGCTGCTCCATTCATACTGGGATACTTTTGGAGCTTTTTCCTGCGATTGCTGGAAGTCTCACCGTGGTTGTTATTCACTCAAGTAAGCTCACTCTGTAAAATTGAACAACCATTACAACAAGAAAACGCTGATTAAAAATTGATATGATTAGTTTCAGCAGTCAAAATTGAAGAAAGAGAATCTCGTTTTGAAAGAGACACTTCGAAGAAAAGAGCAACTGCTTCAAACTTTCAATCGAAATTTACAGTCAAACGTGTCTCAAGTTCAGGTCAGTTGGTTGGACATATGAATACGAAACATTCTATATAATACAGGGTGTCCCACGAGTTATTCCCCTCCCCATCCTCTTAAAACCGTTTAAATGGGAAAACAAAACAAAACAACAAATTTTCTTGAACTTCATATTTTTTGCAAGGAGCTCAGATATCCTGCACACTGCATCTTCGAAACATTGTAGTCCCATCAGGGCACCCATTGGGGCAACCAGAGGTAGGGTACGTGTGAATATATAGGGGAATTTTTATGGAACTTAAGATAGAATTCAAATCTGTAATAAAAAATAGGAGTTCCAATTTAAAATAAGAAAGTTGGTGTAACTTGCGCATGGTTGCACAGGGGTGTGTGAATATGATACTCGCAAAAAATATGATGATTGAAGAGAAAATTGTTTTTGTTTACTCCCATTTGGACGATTTTGGGAGGGAGGGGGGAAAACAACTCGTAGGGCACCCCGTATAAACGCAGGCGAAATCAGTCTTGTCAATAACTTCGTCGAGTACTTGATTTTAAACCTCAGGTGACACTTTCAGCCTAATCCGGACAATTTTAGTAACCTTTTTTCTTCTTCCAAATTTAGCATTCAACAAACTTCATCACAAAAACCAGTAGTGCAATGGTAAATGAACATGTTCTTACCTAAAACGGTTGTCTAACATCGGTGTGACATCGAGCACTTTTTTTCTCCCATGTCATTCTGATATATTCTCTTATGTTGAAAGGGGCCATCCGCTTCCCAGATACACAAGGGTTCGATGTCATCATTTGTAAGAGCGATGGGCTACACGGCCCTCACTAAATCGAAATATATCTCGGCGAAACCGTTTATCCCGACAGCGAACTTCACGTTCAATCAAACTACCTCGGTAAGTTGTGAAATTTGTTCTCTTTCTATACCTCTCGCATTGTCAATCAGAGGCTTTTTTCTAAAAGGCTTAATTTGATTTATTAGATGCCTGTTCGTTCGACGTCTGTGAGCCAGAATGGTGTACCCATGAGTCAATGTAAAAAATTCAAGAGGTACGACGAGAAGTTGGAATCGACTGGTTCTCGCAAAAACAGGGTGAGGATTTTGATTAGGAGGAGGGCGGAATTTCTTTCGGTACTCTTTTTACGGATAGCGGGCTGGAGAGGAGGTGAAACACGACCGGGAGCAGCCACAATAAAACGATGGGTGAAATTGAAGAAAATTATTGCAGAGGCAAATTCAGGCGTCTTTTCAAAAATGTATGTTCCCCCTCTTGTTGGATTCTGATTTATTTAAATCCAATAGCTGATATTATGTTATTGAAATAATTTTGACATGCACCAAAGTAACCAAAACTAGCCTTAGAGAGGCCATATATGTAAGAAGACATCATACTTTTGAAGAGGTAGTTGGTTTGAACTGAGGAATAGACTTCTAGTGAGTTTGTAATGAGTAAGGATGACCAGGTTTGGAAAATACTATGACTGTGGTTTACTTTCGATCCGGTCACCAAAGGTTGATACGAAGGATCCTTACCTCGAAACGAAAGAAAATGGACGAACTTTATCCGTCAATGAAAAGAATTGGAAGGCTATATTAGATAAGGCTAACGCTTTGAGGAGCCGGAGAATGAGCCGGATGAAGGAAATTGAAATGCAAAAGAGGCAACAAAAAGAAATCAAAAAGAAAGTAGAGATGATCAAACGACAGGAAATCATCAATAAGATCAAAGAAAACAATAAAAGACAACTGTCAAGAGCGAGGGAGTACTGGTTGGAAGGCAATAAAGAAACTACCGATCGAGCTGCAGTAGCGGAGAAGGTACAGGAGGCTAAATCAATTTTCTATTGCATGACATATCTTATGAGTAAGTAGGAGAATAGTGCAATAGACTTAAAAAACCCGTACCTACTTGAGAATTCTCTGTCACAATGTTTAAAGCTCTACTAGCTGAGCTAGGTACTTATTTGAACCTATCTTCAGGCCCTGATGTGCACCACTAATCACAACCAAACTCCATACAACCCTCAAAGAGATCAAGACCCAATCGAAGCAACCCAAAACGGTTTGATATTCCAAATGGATCTCGCTCATGAGAGAAAGCGTATCTCTGAGGTTTCGAGAGTAGTGTCGTAATTGAAGTGAATAGATTGAAAAAAAGTTACCGAATTTTGAAATTTCTATTATCAAACGTATTCTGCCTACTTTTTTAAACAATCAATCCTGAAACCCATCCTAATTGATTCAGCCGCAAAATCCAGATTAAAATGATACTCCATACGCCTGTACCTGTATCACCAAAAATCCCGCAAATATCATAGTAGCTCTTGAATACATATCGTTGAACCGATTGAGCTAAGCGTTTAATGACAATTTCTACTGCTCATAATGCCATAGGCGTTCTACACCTATGAACAGTTTTTAATTCAAAATTAGTTGTCATTTTTAAAATAACCTAATTATACCCTGACTTCATTTTCAATACCCATTATCACCCTACTCCGCTAACGTTCACGTTCGGCCTGTTGAGAGAAATTGTCTATTCTTGGCAGTTCGGAGATGCTATCGATTCAAGTTCCTGTAGAAATGTTCCTCTCCCTCGAGTCTCACAGAAAATGGAAATAATCGGTTTGAAAATTGCCAGTGGCGATGGAGGAGGCTTGAAACAGCATTAGCGGGTGAGTTATAGTAACTAGTGAGTTATTGTATAGACAACTGTTGTCTGATTCGACACCTAAGTCAGGTTTTTTGTCAACGTTTCCATGGAGCCCTCTTTCAAATCTTTATGGGGCACGTTTAGCCTGTTGATCGATCCCCATACTCATTTCAACCATGGCTCTTTACAGGGTAATTGGAAAGGAACAGGTCAGTCATAGAACAAGACCCTAGTTTCCCATTTGCCAAATCTAATTCGAAAATGATTTACTTGATGAATTTCGCCAACAATCGATCTCAGTCTCAGAAACCACAAGAGCAGGAAGGGGCCGTGCCACAAAGAAAGTCGAATAGAAATAGTGAAATAATAACTTTTAGAGGCATTTCCCAGTCCCCAGGACTAGCGCAATTGGATACGTCAAGAAGCTCCCGTATGAAATCAAAAAAGGAAGAAAGTGCAGCCGCTGAGGACACCAAATGGAAAACTGGGTTACGTTCCACAACAGTCGGCAGGATATTTCTCAAAAAGCCGGCCCACTCGGAAATAGAATCCGAAATTAGTACCGAAAAGCAGGAAGTTCTACCGCGAGAGGATACACTTCTGCTGAGAGAATCAGATGATGAAAGAGAGTCCGCTAATCCGTTCCAGGCCGATCCCGCAGCACGTCCGATTAAGGCGGTTCAATCTGAAGAACGAAGACAGGTCATAAAAAATATAAAAAGGCGGCTCAAGAACAATCACGACGTCAATGATTCGCCAAAGGTTGAGAAAAAATCTGCTGGCACCGCTAAAAGTCTCGGAACTGATCCGCCGAAAGAATCAACCTCTCAGCCCAGGAACGATCGGTAAGAGATAACGATTATTTACCCAGGTCCTGATGATCCGAATAAAAATGCATTTTTTCTGGGTATCTACTAGTTGAGCATTTTTGTAGGACAGTGTAGCCGATAGGTCACAGTTTATTGGATCTATTCCTGGTTAAAGAGATGTAAGAAATAACCCGAAGTTCTCCACGGTAGATATGAAAACTGTGGTCAAATTTTAATAGGCATTTTCGTTGAGTGAACACCCGAAGGAATTTCATTAGCCTAAAATTCCTAGGGATTTTTCGCGGGCATTTCTAGCGAGTATGAAGAGCCTGCCTGGGTTATTCTGAAGGGATTAACGCGGAATTTCGAGGGTATTTCCGCTAGATGGGAGTAGATACTTGACTAGAAATCTCTGCTTTCCTCCTCTTCGAGCGCCCTATATTTTCGAGTAGGACCCCATCTCAAGTTAGTTGGAAAGTACTGAGGACCACTTGTGAGTACTTCACCGATGATTAGGGGAAAGTTTCTCGCAAAGCTGCGGTTAAACCCACACTAACGTTAATGCACCTTTCATAAGTAGTGTTCTCGACTTTATGCACAAGTTAGCGGAAATAGAGGCTAAATGACCAAGCTGTTTTTTCAAACATAGTTTTGATGGATTATTCTGTATATATAAAAACCCATGTCCCCAGCCAAATCCTCTGATTTGGCCTGGAAAAAGTGAAGTTCGTGTTCCGAGATCTATCAGTCGATCAGAGAAAAAATCTCTCTGATCAAAAAATAAAAATAAAAAAATCAGTTTTTTGAGGACCTAGGCGAAAGATATCATTTTCTATCAACTTAGGAGCGCTGAATCAAACATATTGGTTTCATTTTTCACACAAACAAACATGGTCTAGCACCCAATGTCGCTCCACAAAAATCAAGGATATTTTTATATAGGATATTTTTTATGTTATACTCTCACATGTTTTTTTTTTAACTTAAACCGAAATCCCTTTTTTCCACTCAATGTTTTCCATGTTTATTTGTGGTGCTCTATACTATGAGAATACAACTATTTAGAAAACACTGATGTTGGATGAACTAAGTCTCGACTTGTTGCTTAGTTCAAGTAGTTACCACAAAACCTTGTACGCATCAAAATTTTCACTTAAAATATCACCAACATAGCTTGCCCAGTAAGTGTTTAATATCCGTCAACATGTAGGTGTACACTAATAAGGTCGGTAGCCAACTCGGCTAGCTAAAGAGTGCGAAAAACAACAAGTTCGTAAACGTATGCAGTGATGCTCAAATTCTTTTTTCAGATCAACGGTTGACCCCCTCCGTCAGTCTATTCGTGAAAAAAAGCTGGGGTCGGAGGAATCTGCGAAATGTCATCTGACGAAATTTGATAATCAAGAGGGATGTGATGATTGTTCCCACGACCCAGCGGGCTCCATCACCAACACGAGAAAACAGCAACTAACTCCAGATGACCCAGGTAGCTCGAAATCACAAGAAGACAACCGGATCGTGACCACAAGGCGGACGGTTGGTCACAATAACACCCTGAAACATACACACGAGAGCAAAATACCGCCAAGAAATTCAAGCCGCTATCTATTTATAGATCCAATAGACTCGCTTCTGAGGCACGACAAATACAACGTTTCGAATATTTTCTCATGCAAAGAATTAGAAATGACCAAGGATAATCAGACATTTGAGAAAGACAAACCCAACCTTGGTGGAGGAGTCGCGAACATGAAACTTTCTGGGGCGTCGTCAAACAGGAACAATGAACGAAGAACCCCTGCGACTGAAGCAGCTAAATCCACCGTGAAACACGCAAGGCCGCGAGCTGATAGGAGCCCGAATAATTCCAGAGATAAGGGACATGCGAAAGAGGCTGAAGAGAGACTCTGTAAAACTTTCTGTTCAAAAGAGACAAAGCCAGCGGTTGAGGCGGGCTCGGAAAAGTTGAAAAAAGAACACGAACAAACGGGCAATTCGACTGCTCTACCTTCGCAAACTTCTAAAACGACTGAATGTATTGGGACCGCTGATCATCTTGGGAAACTGTTATTAGCTGGCCACGTTTCTCTGAGGGATAAGAGATGTCCAATGCCGATGTTGAAAACCAAAGTTAGTCGCTAATAAATTGTCTTAATTGACTAATTACTATTGCTTTTTTGTATTAGGTGAGGTTGGTCGTGTGAACCCAGCTATTTGCTCAATCAACCTTGCCAAAATGAAGAATGAGAGGCGATGTTGGTGTGGTTTCTTTGTTTTTTCATTGTCAGCCTGTAAACTCCTTTAGTGTTAACATTTAAAAACTTCTCCCAGGCTTGAACCGCTTATTTTCGGAAGTTATCAATTATCTTGGGAGGACTACCCACTAACTAGTTTCCTGGTTAGGTGACCCTCGTGCCACGATGGAATACGGCAAGTATTCTGCGAGCTCGTCATATTGAGAAAACTCGAGGAACTGTGAACAAAATTGAAAGAGGGCTATCTAACAGTTTACCGTCATCCCCGAGGCTTGTGCAAGAGCAGAAGGTCGATTTCCAATCATTGCCATCAACTCCGAGATGAAGTGCTAACTTGAATACCTACTTGTCAAGTTGTATGAAGAGCGCGATTTGAGCTGTCACCAATTATAGAATGACCGATAATAAAGCTGTTACTGGCGTGAGATTGGCAATCTTGCAAATGTTGTCCTTGAGTAAATTACTATCCTATTGTAATTGATTTTCTGAAAACAAGCGCCTCTCATTCTTCTGACAATGTTCCTTTTTGATGGAAAAGTCAAATTTTTCGATACCTCAATTGATTTTTCGTGGGTATATATTGGCTTAAAGGAGCATTGCTCCTACAGAGTGAGGGTCGCTTAGGAAGGAATGATGTTTCGGGACGATATACGGGAGTATTGATATCGTGGCTCGTGAGCACAAAAATGAGAATTTTTTTATGGGTTCTAATATTTCTATAACAGGAGTCAAGTGAGGCTAAGCAAAGAACTCAAGCTTCAACAGCCGCAACCAAAGATCGGCTTCACTCAAGTCCAAAGGCACGCATGGAACCTGGGTCAAAGCGGAAATCAGTGAGTGAAGCAAATCCTCTAAAATCGAAACTTGTCTTTATAATTTATACCTGTCAATCAAGCTAACTATCTTCGCATTAATTTTCTTGAAAGAGTCCTGATAGAGTAACAATTGGAAAAAAAGAATGGAACGAAAGAATGAAATATTGGGAGCAAAAACGAGAGAAATTGACAGGCTTGTCGTGGGTGATGTCTGTAGAAAGTCGAACTGATCAAGCTCCGTCACCAAAACATCCAGTAGGTATTCCATGTACAACAGGAAATTTAATTAGGTACGTTTATTCGTGCTTACTTAATTCAAAACTTGAATGTGCTTCAGGATTCGAGGAAGCCACAAAACAGCGAGGATGCAGCAAATGGAGATTCGGGATATGCCCTGAAGCGATCACACTCATCATTGGCTTTGGTCACCTCTGAAAATTTACCTCAACCTGCCATGTTCCGTACTAGCAATAACTTCTTCGGCGTTGGATTGCGTAATAAATTATTGACCGAAAAAAGGAACGACTCACTTAACGAAGCATTAAATATGTTGAAACCGAAGAAAATTTGTTAGGACGATTCTATCACCGATTCAGTCGGAAAGTGATCAATGCCAGGCGACTGTAAGCGTTTCGAGTGGAGAATCAGAAAATATAATTGACGCCTGTGACTAGTTCAAGCTCAAATGATGATTCGTCTGAAGGTTCTCAACGCTTCAGGGCTGGTGACTGTAATTTCTCTTCAACCTCAGAAATCTCCGAATCCAACGATGCCAAGGTTGAGAGAGAGGTGGTCGATGCTGAGCTTTCCGGCAGCCACCAACTTTATTCGGAACGATCGTCCAAACCAACTTCAGAAGAACGAGCCAAAGGAGACTCAAGTCGTGAAGGACAGTCGGAATTTGGATTGAATTCAAAGACAAACGCAAGAGCCGTTACGACAAAAGGATCTTCCATACGGATTGTTGGTGAAAATTTCTCAAGTTTGAAAAGTCGACTTGATTATGATTTATCGCTTCAAGAACTCGATCGTTCAATTGGGAAATCGCGAGGCTCTCAGTTGAAGAAAGACGCGTGGACGAAGACTGAAGAGATAGAAACAGGACGATGCACCGACCTTCACCCGAGAGTTGACAGATTAGGGATCGTCACGTCAGACGAACATTTTGGAAGCGACGTCGTTCAATCGAAACAACCAAATCGCGTCCACAAAGCATTAGTTCGGAAATCAACAAAATTATAAATCAATTAGAGAACGTCACCGCCGTTCTGGAAGGCAACCAACTGAAGAAAGTCGAAGTCGAGAAGGAAGAAAGCTGAAACTGGTAACCGTTCATTTCATGCGATAGTGACAAACCCCGCTGAAATTGAATTATCCAAGTCAAAGCAACTACGGAAACACTTCACATATCGGCAAAATGAAAGATTAGAGCCACTCAGTTGTGGACAGCATAATTTCTAAACCTTTCGAACTCGTGGCTCGACCCAAATCACCGAGCGAAATGAGCCTATTCTGCCCGAGCGACGCAGCCGAACAAACGACTTCCGATAATTACACATCAAACGAATTGGAAATCGGTACCATCAAAGAAGTCATCATCGATAGGAGGAAATGCAATGGACTTCACAATAGCTCCGTGGCTTCGCCGTCAAACGGTTCGAAGTTCAAGACGACTTGGTCAACTGTGTTCCAAGGTGGGATTCAACGTTACCATACAGTCTGGACGTAATCTCTCTACAAGCAGAAACCCTCGAAGATGATCAGGTACATAATAAATAATGTGCGTAATTATGGAGCGTCTTTTACAAAGCGTTCTGACTGCCAGGTCGCTCATTGTGGATTCATATTACGTTCCTCGGGCTTTTCCTTGGAAGTGTCCATCGATAACCATGACTATCTATCACGTTTCAATGCCGCCCATACACGACTTGGTGTAATTTCTATGTATTTCCGAATCCATTTTGCCGGGCATCAGACGGTAATAGAGGATTTTGAAAAAATTCCTCTTCTCTTAGTGCAAAAAAAGGAGAAAACCCCCTAAAACTGCTGCGAATTGGAGGAATAACCAACCCATGTAATTATGCTAAAGGTCAACCTCTCTGATTAGTGTAAAAAAAATTGGCAGTATTCGTTTCATAATGGTCTTGATCAAAGATCCCCAATTTCCGTCCGTCGTATGCCGTCCCTCGTGCCCGTTTTCGGTAGTGGACAATATTTCTAAAAATTTGAGATTTTGGTCAGGGACCTCATTCCGGCTCTAGTTGGCTCTCGAAACTTTTCAGCCCGATCTGATCTAATTTGGGGAGGGTATGGGTCAAATGTGATAATTATTCAATTAATAACCAACCTATGTTTGGACCATCTCCGATCGTCCCCGAAATTTTTTTTTACACGTTTCATGACGCCTAGAACAAAAAAATCTGCAAATTCTTACACACGGGTTGGTTATTCCTCGAATGGGGGAAACAGTGGGTGTGGCGGGTCTCAGACCCATTCCAATCGATTCAGGGTCCAAAATTTAGTGGAATATGATACCCCACACGCCTAGGTAGCAGAAATCCCGAAAACACATATTCAAGATGGGTGTATCTATGGGGCACTACGACACTAATTTACTAATATAATATTGAGGAAAACGTAGGTAATTTAGAAGGCTATAATAACTGTATTAAATTGAATTGAATGGTACGAATAAAAAGCTCGGACAGTAAAAAGAATTGTAGGCAACTGCTCAAAATTGGTTGCTAAGTTTAACAGCTGGTTATAAACAACAGGATATGACGATGTGTTTGTTTGTCTATTCGGCTGAAGTCACCCACATGGGTAATAAATACCCAATTTGACCCATTACTTTCTTCCAGTGGGTGCCAATTGTTCTGGGACCCATTTTATTGGATTCAGCGTCCAAAATTTAGTGGAAATGACACCCCACTCGCCTAAATCACCCAAAATCTCGAAAATCCATTTTTCAAAAAACCCCTACCCCCTCCAAATTTGGTCCGATCGGGCTGAAAAGTTTCGAGGACCCATCTCGGCTGGGACAGACCCCTGACCCAAATTTCAGATTTTTAGAACATTTTTACTACCAAAAACGGCGTGGACAATGGACGGCGGACGGCGTACGGCGTACGGCGGACGGCGGACGGCGGACGGCGGACGGACATTGACCTTTTTTGATCAGGACATCATGAAACGTCCAGAAAAAATTTTGAGCCAAATCGGAGAGGTTGACCATTATCATGAAACATAGGTTGATTATTCAAGGAATAACCAACCAAAACGGTGCAAATCCTTTCCCAGGATTGATTATTCCTCTGACCAGGAGCATTATTCAAATCGATTCACTGTCTAAAGTGTCTTTTGACAAATTAATTTTCATGATTTTTGGCGATCTAGACGTGTGGGGTATTTTTACAGTGGTATCAGTAGCGTACATAAAAAATGTGGTATTGAATTTTGGGCTAATTCCGAGGTTCAAACAACTAGGGCTCAAATTGAGAATCAGCAAATTTCAGTTATCTATAACCCGCGGTAAATTTTCGGACTGTCCACTTCTAACTTCACTTCCTCCATTGCATATAATGTGATCAGAGTGAATTCTCACGCACATTGGCTAACGAAATCTCATGTGTACATTAGTAGGTTTGAGGTGCTTGTGGCTAAGTCTATTAAGTGCAATTAACTCAATCAATAAGACTGAATCAGTCATGCATTGAATGTAATTATACCCGATGCGTGTATTCACCCAATGAACACGTGTATTGGCACAGCGGTACGTTCGGATCTCAGATCGGGCAGAATCCACAGCTCGGGATTACTGCGTATGTATACGTACCCACATGTAAAGCCCGTATTTAGATTGATACGGAGGTAATTTCGGTTTGGCCAAGTATTTGCAGAGAAATTGTCTGCCATGTGTAATAAGATCAACTGCTTACGGGTATTTATTTGGGTTACGACGCGTATGTAAATTGTTCGAAACGTTTAGATTCAACGATCTGTGCCATTGATGTAATTGTGTGCCAGTTTGTTACTATACTCGATGGACTTGAGCTTCTATCATCGAACACATTTCATAGGTGTTCTCACATACTCGTCACGTAGGTTTTATCGTAACAGTTTGAGAGCATTGTTTCTGGTTTCATGGTCTCCTAGATACGTCAGGAAACCGTCGAGTTGCCCTTAGTACGGGCCCCATGTCACGCCGAAGTAATGGTTTATTGAAGGTCCTACTCCCATCGCATGTGGCGCTCACTTGAGTGGAATTCATAACGCCGTACTGAGGGCTCTAGCAGAATAATCAAAATGTTTATATCCGGTAATTCCAACAGCTCCCGCACTTATATCAAGGTCCTTTTCTAAGTTCACAGACTCCGTGGTTGGACAATTAATTTTTATTTCCGGGTTGATATTGTTAAAATTTTAATAACTTCTGTTGAACTAAAAAGAGCTGTGGCACAAATGAGGAGGGGGCTTGTTTCGAAGCCAAATAGGAGAAATTATCTACTTCTAGTTGTACAGCGAACGAGTGACATGAGTACAGGACAACCAATAACAATACATTTTGTTGATAATTTGAGTTCAAAGCGATGTTTTGCAGAATGAATCTAAAAGTGACTCCAAAGAAAACGAAGAAGACTTACTAAGAATGCCAAACGGAATCGCCGATCTGATGAATAATGGATCCACAGCTTTTTTGCAATTTGTAAACATGAAATCCCAAAAATGGAATGTGTCACGCTAATTTTAGATTAATTAAGGCATTTCTTAGGGCAAATTTTGAGGCATTGGATGTTTTTCATTGCAGTAGCCGTATAGAAAGAGAGAGACGCAAAAGGAGAGGAGAGCCCCTGATTAGCAAGCAATAAATCAATCGCGGATTTAATTTCGAGACAAATAATCTCTCCACTGGACAAGAACAAAAATGACAAAAAAAAATTTCACATTGTGCTCTCGAGCAAACAAGTCCCATTATT
Source organism: Cyrtorhinus lividipennis (assembly GCA_019603395.1). NCBI lineage: Eukaryota > Metazoa > Arthropoda > Insecta > Hemiptera > Miridae > Cyrtorhinus > Cyrtorhinus lividipennis. Next base: position 10,312,567 of record CM033998.1, on the reverse strand, counting down.
TTCATAGAAAGAAATGTGCGACGTGAGTAGGAGGAGAAAAACTTCCTCTCAGGGGGAGCAGTTTTTAATGGCTCAATAATTCTCGAAAACTTTTCATCTACTATAGCTTGGTCCTGCGTGAAAATACCGCTCGCTCCCAGTCAAGCCGTCGTTTCAAAGTGGCCTCGAGCTTGTACAAACTGACAAACTAGGCTTTTTGAGTGGGAGGGTGAAGAAGTATGTCCCCGCACGACCATTAGTATTTGGCCCTTCACCGAGTGATTAAAGCGAGAAATTAGCGCGTTTGAACAATCGGAGCCATAGCGGAGAAGTGCGACTGCAACGAAGTTTGCAACGTTTGTTTAACCCCACTCCCCTCCCCTGTATGTTGGTCTCATAACGGTATGGTTTCCGAAGTGGCCATCACACAGCGTCTGTAACGTGAATTTTGATATTTTCCTTACAAGCTACCACCCCGTTGTGATAATGCTAATCACTGGAATATTAATCAACGCACAGTAGCTAGTGGAATAATATTATAATAATTGTAATGGAATGCTCAGGGCTGACAACGCGAAACAGATCAATTGCGGTAATTAACTGACGAGGACCCATTTAATTACCTCCAAATGCAAGATGGATTTGGCAAACGACTTCGCTAATATTACAAACTATTCAAGAGTGGTGATGAGTTAATTGATAGGGGTTGTTGAGGTTCATTAAAGAATATCCAGAGGGAAATAACCATCTCCGATTTGCCCCAAAATTGTTTTCGTGTAGGGTATAATTATTTTACACTAAGTTTTGGACGCTGAATCCATTGAGATGGGACCGATTTTTGGGTACATGGGCGTGTGGGGTTTCATTTTCAACTAAATTTAGATCTCTAAATCTATTGGAATGAGTCCGGGACACTCCACACTCACTGTTCATTGATATTTTCTCCATGTACCATGTCAGAAAAATCCCTGTAAAAAAATTTGCAGCTTTTCTTTCATCCCACAGATAATTGACGGGACTTGGACCTTCATCTCACAATCCGTACCTCTTTTAGTAGCCTAATTGCGTATACTTTTCTACGAAGGACTGACAATTGACTGAAAAAATATTTGGTTCACACGTAAATATTTGTGACACACTTCGTCGACGCACTTACCTAATTACGGTAA
>CM033998.1:10250862-10311319 GCA_019603395.1 Cyrtorhinus lividipennis | reverse complement strand
CGCTCCCTTGAATTTTCATCAAAAACTTTCTGATCCTAAAGGAGTTACTAGGTAACATGGTGGAGGACGTTTTTTAAAAATTTGTATACGCGTCAAGAATAATTTCGAAAAATATTGGCAATTCCAGAATCCTGAAATGAAACAAAATTGTTGGGCAAACGAAGGAACATTTTTAGCTCTGCATAGCTTAGCTTTTCTCTCACTTTTTCGATGCTTCTGACAGTACTCACAGCATATTTAAAAAAAAATCTGCAAATTCTTACACACGGGTTGGTTATTCCTCGAATGGGGGAAACAGTGGGTGTGGTGGGTCCCAGACCCATTCCAATCGATTCAGGGTCCAAAATTTAGTGGAATATGATACCCCACACGCCTAGGCACCAGAAATCCTGACACATACAAAATGGGTGGGTACATACCCATTTTGACCCATAACTTCTTCCGGTGGGTGCCAATCGTTCTTGGACACACATCATTGAATTCAGCGTCCAAAATTTAGTGGAAAATGATACCCCACACGCCTAGGTAGCAGAAATCCCGAAAACACATAATCAAATTAGGTAATAAATACCCAATTTGACCCATAACTTCTTCCAGTGGGTGCCAATTGTTCTGGGACCCATTTTATTGGATTCAGCGTCCAAAATTTAGTGGAAAATGACACCATACTCGCCTAGGTAGCAGAAATCCCGAAAACACATATTCAAAATGGGTAATAAATACCCAATTTGACCCATTACTTCTTCCAGTGGGTGCCAATTGTTCTGGGACCCATTTTATTGGATTCAGCGTCCAAAATTTAGTGGAAAATGACACCCCACTCGCCTAGATCGCCCAAAATCTCGAAAATCCATTTTTCAAAAAACACATTTTGACCCCTACCCCCTCCAAATTTGGTCCGATCGGGCTGAAAAGTTTCGAGGACCCATCTCGGCTGGGAACAGACTCCTGACCCAAATTTCAGGACATTTTCTACTACCAAAAACGGCGTGGACAATGGACGGCGTACGGCGGACGGACATTGACCTTTTTTGATCAGGACATCATGAAACGTCCAGAAAAAAATTTTGAGCCGAATCGGAGAGGTTGACTATTATCATGAAAACATAGGTTGATTATTCAAGGAATAACCAACCAAAATCTGCATAATTTGTACACATTTGAGGGCCAGGATAGCCAATTATTACCCTCTAGTCTGGAAATCACTGTTCTTCATCGACCTTCAATTGATTGTTGATTGCTGACACTTTTAAGCCATTTTGCAAAGTGATTTATAATCATGGATTGGCCATGTTAATCCCCTGATCTGTGCAAATGCGATCTTTTCATTCAGGTACCCATTCGAGGCACTCTGCACACACGTAGGCCCTGATACCTCCAGGGCTTGAATGAAGCTAATCGCTGGAATTGTCCAGCCATTTCTCGACAGTTTAGACGCCACCTGCACGGAACGGCTTCACCGCTGCAACGCAAAATAGGGTAGCAACCACACTTTCCTGATTCTGAAATGCTTTCACTAATAAATAAATGCCAACAATTGGGTTTCGTTTATGATTCTCAAATTTGTGAATTTTAAAAAACGGCCTAGTTTTTACCACCAGTACTTGAGAGGTGACAAAATTGCTGTAATACTTAGGAAGGATCTATTTCAGCCTAAATAACTTGAACGAGTAGGCAGTCATATTCGCAATCTCCCCTCACTCATGGAATGTAGAGTACTACAGAGCCCGGTGTCTTGAAGGGTGACGTCATTTCGAATATACAAATCCTCTTCTAACGTGCCCTAGATTCGGGCTTCACCCCTTTTTGAGGGATTATCCATTCCAAAGTTGCTGTAACTTGCAACTTTCACAGCCGATAGAGTCGCGATCCAAGGAACAGTTCGGAACGGGAACTTCTCCTGTAATGTGGTGCTACTAAAACAACAGAAATTGCGCTTTTTTATTGCTGATTCACAGCAGCCTACTGTCAGTCCAACCACCAACTAGCGATGATCCACAGCGTCGCAATTTAAACCTTCCGACAACGCCAAGTCATCTTGGCTTATCCTTCTCCACTTCACTTCTCATCCATGAACTCGCCAGCGATGGTGATCCTAATAAGGAATGGCTGAGCCTTACAAGTCAAGTATTCGTACCGAGTAGTCCACGTACTGTTGAAGGGCCGCTTTGCCGCGGCAAACCTCACAGACTCCAAAAGTGCTTGAGGGTCGAATTGTTTCTTTGGCGGCGGCGACGACACGACATATTTGACGTAGTCGGTCAACGTCATCAAATCCGTTTTCTCATTGTCAAATCTCTCACCGACTCTATTTTTGGTCACAATTCGCTCATCGTGATCAGCCACAACGTGATCGAACGACGTGTTCTCTATTTTCGGTTCTTCGTTTGTTGAAAATGTTGGTTCGTCTGTTTCTTTTTGCGTTTGATTTGTGTCGACTTTGGGTTCTCCCATGGACTCTTTCTCGATTTTCATCAATTCCTCAATGAAAGCTAACAATTTCTTTCGATTATCGTCAACAAATTTGGTGAGCTCGTCGGATGTTTCATCTTGCATAGTCGAGTTTGTATTTGCTCCAGAGGTGAACTCATTATCAGATTTTGTCAACTCTTCACGTTTTTTCTTCGCTTTTTTTCGACGAGTTTGATGAGCTCGTTGAGCTCGTCAAGTTGTTTACTTCGTAAAGCCAGTTTACTTTTAACAGTAGCGGAGACATCCTCGTCTGGGCCAACGTTGGCTTCAGAATCCAAGGAAGGTCCGATAGGCGTTGCGACGCCTCTGATCACTTTTCCACTTTCGCCTTCGTTCGCCGCTTTCGCAGTCTCACCTTCTCCATTTCCAGTAAGAGTTTCTTCGACTCCTCCATTTTCTTGAGGAAGTGGATGATCATCGGTCAACGCATACTGAACATCAGCCTCCGCTTCATCAAGTCCGTCATCTGCAAGAGAAATTGTATTCCATAGTAACATGAAAGGATAGAAAATCTACCAAGATTATATCTACGACAAGGGACGTAAGAGAGATGTAATGGGAAGTGATACACCAATCATTAAATGTCCATGTATTGTCGCTGATTTAATCATCAATACAGCTCGACCGATATTACATATTTGTCATTGTTTTCTAACGCCATTCTAATGGAGTCTATCCAACGTTATTTTTATGTGAGTATGAGGTGTAAGGTGGTCGTCGCAGTAGTTACATTTTTGTAATGTCCACTTCTCTGTAGAGAAATTCCAAATATTTTTTAATATATTTTAGAGTTTTTATGAATACGAATTTATTACCCAGGTAGTTTGGAATGTTTGCTCTGATGAGTATATATTATCATTTACAAATTACTTGATAGCTACGTCAAACGGCAATAATAGAAAACTACAGGTACAGCCAACATTTTCGTATATATTATCAATACTCTTGTTTTTCATTCTATCGACACCAAACATCGGTAGATTGCAGAAAAATGCCCATATTTACCAGGGAAAGTCATTGAAACCTCTCACAAATAATCCAACTCACTTACCGGAGTCTAGAACAATTTCTTCAATCCCTTCAGGAGTTTCTTCTTGTTGGCTCTTAGTTGTTCGAAGAGCCTCACCGACTATGTCGCCTCTGAAGTTGAAAGATGAATATGGATTGTAGCTCTCTTGCTTCCAATCGTCGCAACAGCTCAGCGCACTGGCATCGATCGGATGAGCCTCTGTTCAACATGAAAAACATTTTTCCCATTGAAAACATGCTTCAGACTAACAACGTAGTCGTGAGTTAATATAGGTACCAACCAGTGTTGAATATGTAGGCACCCGAATCCAGAACACATTGCTTCCCCGTACTCAGAGTATGAACGCGACCTTGAGAACCTCGATTGTGTATGAAGTTGTCAGGATCGAACAATAAATAAAGATACTTGGTGGTCTCCGCAAGGAAAAAGGATTCCATCCTGTTTTCCTGAGTATGATCTCGCGCATCTCGAATCTGCACGTAATAAAATACGTAACATAAAGAGAATAAATGTCGACAGTAACTATTTTACACGAGAGTCGACTTACCGTAGCGTATCCGCATGGGGTTTTGGCGCTGTGTTGGATGCTTCGAAGGATGTTTTTTCCAATATCTAACATGAAAGGGTCTCCAGTAGCTCTGTAGAGATACATGGCGGACTCAACCAGCTCCGGGCGCAACGGATAGCTTTCTCTACTTGGGTTTGCTTGACCTTGAGCGATGTTGTAGAATTCTGGGGTGAACCCGTACTGTTTCCAAACGCTGTTGTAATTGTGCATCGAACGCAGAGCGGTTTCTACATCTCCTGTGTCAAATCGGGAACGAACATGATATTGTTGTTCCAGTTATAAGACGTACTTATTCGCCAGTGAGTTCCATTTGTGGTCACTTACCGATTAAAGTGAGAACTCCGGGCCAATAAGCTTCAGAGACTGAAAAACTGGAATCGTCACTTTTCCCTTGTGCATGCAGGCCCAGATGTACCAGTTGTTCTTCTTCAAATATTTGTCTATGGGTTTTCTCACTTCGTTGAACATCGCCATTAATTCAGGTTTATTGAGAAGGATTGAACCTTTGACGAGATATTCGAAGAACGAATCGACGCCGGCACCAATCCCCGAGTCTCGAGCTACCCAGTTGCCTGTCTTGACATCTATGTGGTTACCGAAGAGGCCAATTGGAGAACGATGATCGTACATGACTTTCAGGGCATGCATAGCTACCTGGAATGAAAGTAGAGAATCAGAAAACGCAGATTTTTATGATTGGACGAGCATCGGATCTTAACGATCTTACAGGGAAGCACGATAACATCCTCTGAATCGACCACGCTCAGATCGGTCAAAATTGGACAGTTTTGAAGATTAACCAAGGTGAATGTGAATGCCCTTGAAACGGAGAGGTGTGACTTCCGGTGTGAAACTGGTAGTTAATTTCCCGAAGACCAACCACTAAATCAGCAGATGAAGCACAATGGCACCAACAAAATTCTTTGGAAATTATGGGCCTCCTCTGCCACCGTTTTCTACAGGCTTTTCTGATTGTGGACCTTCTAAGTATTGGTTTCAAAGCTCATTCTCAACAAAATTACCGATTAGCAAAACAAAAAACTTAATTAACGTGTGATTTTTGTCAGAAAATTAGGATTTGTTGGGGGAAGACGTGGGTGTAATGTTTAAAATCTACTTGCTATAAAAATGAAATCGGCATCAGATTAGATTTCCCATCGATTTGCCATAATAAACAGTTAACCAAACCAAGAAAACCAACCTGTAAACCAATAGTTCTCAAATTGTTAAGGATTGGAGGAGTTGGCTTGCCCTCTTGAGACAACAGAAGTCAGAATGATAAAGAAAACAGACAAAATAAAGCAAACATGTCCTAAAGTGATTTTCCTAGTGCGCCTGTGAGACTGCGTGAGCACACAGGGTGCCTCCTACATGTAGGCGGTAAACCAATGAAAAGTAGAGCCAATCTCAATAATGAGAATTGCCTTGATAAATTGTTGTCGCCATTCTCAATTTTTTAATGGCCAGTGTAAAGTTTCCTCTAATGTTTGTGTACCTCTTCATATACTGGGTCGCCCGTCAAACGCGACAAAGTGGCGAATTCCAGTATAAATGTGCCCACGCCAGCAGTGCAGGTGACAGTCGTCTCTCCGGCAGGTACTCCATGACGAAGGTTCACAGTACCGTAGGGCATGCCCGTTTTAGTGGCAAAAGCGGGCAATAATCTTTTAGCGACATCCTCCGCTAATCGTAGCAATGGTCCGTTACAGGGCCAACCGGGCTCCAGTTCCAGTCCAGCTCTGAAAAAGGTGATCATTTTCCCAGTCAGCGCAAAAAGATGACTTGTCTTGAAATTAAAACAGATTTTATGAAATTAGACGTACCGTTGAGACATCAGATGTGCGCTCAACAAGCCACCCACGATGCGGATGTTAGTTTCAAAAACGGAAACGTTAATATTGGCGTCAAAATTGGCATTAGCAGTGACGATGTTGACGACACGTTTGAATTCGGAGAAATTGCCCATTACGGCCAACGTGTCGAGGGCGTCGATCAGTGTCAAGGAATAGCTGAAATGATAGATTTTTTCCATGAAAAATCAAGGACTTGCTAAATAACTGTAGTAGTCAGAAAAAAGTGGAACCCTACATTTGATTTGATCAGAAATGATGAGTTTCAAGCTTCTATAGGACGTAGAAGTTGTAGAACGTGGAAAAAGTATTTTGTACACTTACATTGTACATTTGCACATGTATTTGTAATTCTGAAGCTATTGTAAGTAGAAGAGAGATGTTGTTGGTCAATAATAATCTTCGGAGCGACAACCAATGCTTGTGGGAGTAGAATGGGTTTGTGAATTATAACACTCACCTCCCCCATGTGTCGATACCATCGCAGGTCAGAGGCCTCAACTCATCATAAGGGTAGGCGTATTTCAGATATCCTGTATAAGCATGATCAAACATTTCTTTCACTTCCTGCCTGAAAAATAAAATGAAAACTTAATCAGAAAAGTATGTCAATTGTATCAGATAACTATGGAAGAAACAGGGGACACTTCCAAGCCAGCAAGAACATTATTATGATATTTTCCTGTCAGTTGGGGGCTCTGTACACATCCAGAATAATTATCGATAGTTCAATTACAATAAAACGAAAATCACATTTACTTTCAGTCCTTCCTATTCATGGGAAACTATGAATAATATGTATATGTAACGTATAGCACACAAATATATTACCTCAGTTTAAGCAGATCCTGTCTGGAATATTTTCTACGCGCTAGAACCAAGCCTACGTTGAATAAACTCAAACCCAGGAGAACGAAATAAAATGCCCGCAACTTAGAGCCCATTCTCCTTCACAAAATTATAAATCCGCGCAGATCTGATCAATGACACCAGAGAAGCATTTGTTTGAAACAATAATAAGTACGATTCTGCAATCAATTTTCGGCGACAAAACGTCCAATATGTAATTTACAAATAGCTATTAGTTTGATTACTGGAGAAACTAATACAATTCAGGAGGCAAAGACAAGCCAGTAGCAGAGCTACGCAATGAACAATACATGATGAAATATATAACAATTGCTATAGGAATTTAATAGATAATAAATAAGCACAATAATAAATTACAACATCAATTAATCAACTTCGACAGCGACACGACACAAAAAACCTTGAACCTGAAGCAGCTGATACTGATATGATAACAACGTGGGTCTCGTAAATTTTCCCTCCCGCGGCTGTTTCGCTTCTGGGATTGCTCAGAAATAGTTTAGTGTGATACTGTTCGTAAAGTATTCAATTTTTCAAAGAAACTAATTTCAGCGGAGATTAATTCAAGTTTATTCTTTTCAACATATCACTCAAGAGGACCAGTTTTATCATACCGTTCACCTCTGACGGGAAATTTCGGGGAAGTAGGGGAAAACCAACATGGTGATAAGACGTATCTGACGGCGATAACCCCACGTGTTGATGCGTCGGTCGTGTCTGCTATAAATTGTCTATATCGCTACTTATATTATACTTGTATTATACTGCGGCTATTTCACTTGCGAGAGTAGGTATTTATTAGTGTGATGGCGATGGACGAGGTCGAAATGGATGTCGACGGAGGAGGGCCGAGTCAGCCCAAAAGTGAGTATCGAACCAATCGGTGATTTGTTTCGTGCAATCCCCAACACCCATTTCTCACTTGAAAATGTGTGATCTCATCTTCTAGACAAAACCAGAAGTAAATCCTCGGAAAAACGAAAAGTTTACCTTCCCGGATCAGCGCCTCTTGCTGACGACGAAGAGTTAGTTCACGACCCGTCGGCTTACATTATGCTGCATGAAGCTCAAACCGGTGCTCCCTGCCTTAGTTTCGACATCATTCCTGACGGTGATGGAGACAACAGAACGGGCTTCCCTCAAAGGGCTTATATTGGTAAATATTTCTAATGTTCATAGGTAATTTCAGGAAAGTAACAAACTATAACGTTTTCACGACAAATTAGAGGTTTTCATACCTCATTGGGGGTTTTAAGGATCAATTTGGAGGAAGACAAATTACATTATTCAATTATGGAAAAACGATAACAACAAATTAGCGAGTAAAACGTAACATTCAACTAGTAGAACAAGAATGAACAAATTTTCTACGTTAGTTTTTCTCTGCAGCAGCGGCTGTAAGGCCTGGATCCTCTTGAAAATAATGGCATTTAGAAGGGACGGAACGAATGTCTTCATTATGCTGTGTTGCACGGAGTAGGTATTGTCAGGATCTACGCTGGCTAGCGTCGCGCCGTTTAAACGTGGTTAAAAGTGTTAGACAAATCATTTCCGTCTACCTCTAATTTCAGATGAAAACCTCAAATTTGATTATTAAAACCTTCAAATTGATGTGTAAAACGTCCAATGTGAAATGGAAAACTCCAAATTTGACGTGAAAATGCTACTATATAATATATATTTTGATATTTCGGCAAACGCTTTTTTACGACAATATGTTTGTGCGACAAAATTGGCTGGTCGCTGCACTCAAGATTGAGCGACCGTGACGAACGATGGTACCTGATCAGCTGGTATCTTTTGTCAGGGGCTGCCTCGAGGTGTTCTCTATTTTATGAAGCTTTTCTCACTTCACAAGCGTCAGCCGTTCTGATTTATCATATCGGTGACGCCCTGACCGTCCAGTTCTCATTTTGCTATCACCCCATCAACTCAGCTGAAGCTCCAATAGTCATTAAACTAGACAGAAACATTTATTGAGCGTGGAGGTACCTACCTATTGTTGGCTATATTGTTTGTGATAAGAGTAGAAGTGAGTTTCATTAGAAATTAGCTGACAACCCAAACGTTACCTGGTTTGAAGTAACGGAAGATCGGATTTGTTGCAACTCAATTTGATTTAATATTTGAATAGTCATTTAATATTCGGAAAGATATAAAAGCCCCACATTCCTTGCATACTTTGTTGAGAAATTCCAAAACAGTGTTATTCAATTGCCTCGCTGAAGGAATTTTCTGTTTTTCTGGAGCTCTGAATGGTGCACGGTCATTATTTATTTTTCACTCGCCAAAGAAAACCTACCAAATGTTATTTTTTGACAGTTGCAGGCACTCAATCTGAACGAGCTAATGGGAATAGTGTAATAGTCATGAAAGCTTCTGAACTTCACAAAACCCTCAAAAATGAAGACAGTGATGATTCAGAAAGCGAAAGTGATGAGGAGGATGATGACGATGAAGAAGCGGCCAATAAAAAGCCTAAGGACCCCATAATGGAATTTGAACTAATTAAACACCATGGATGCGTTAACAGAATCAGAGTAAGGGCTCCATACTTTCAGAAAATACGATTATACTTCAAAATCAGTGGAAAATTACTTGTTAGTTTTTCTTTTTACAGGCCACTGCATTCAACGACAAAGTCTTGGCCGGCGTTTGGTCTGAAATGGGAAAAGTGTCGATCGTGGACATCAGCGCTCAAATAAAGGCTCTTGCCGATCCCTCCACAATTAATCCCGAAGAGCGTAAAAAGAAGAAAAAGGGCGTCGGTGAATCTATAAAACCCCTACAAGTATTCACGGGTCACAAAGACGAAGGGTTCGGCATTGATTGGTCTTCCGTAGTGCCTGGCATGTTGGCGACGGGTGACTGTCAAAGGAATCTTCACATTTGGACCCCGGCAGAAGGTGGTTGGACCATCGGGAAGTCTTTGGTAGGTCATTCACAGTCTGTGGAAGACTTGCAGTGGTCGCCGAATGAGCCCAATGTCCTCGCCTCGTGCTCAGTCGATAAATCGTAAGTCTTATTCATTCATGAGTCTTGCATCTACTAATTTATGGAAATTCTGTTTCAAACCATTTTGTCGTTACTCTGGCTTGGACGTGTGCCTACTCTATCGGGTTCATTTTTTTTTTTTTTTTTTTTTTTTTTTTAATAGCATTTATTATCATTTGTTACATACATACATCTTAACATAAATTCAATGCCTACTCCCCTCTTTAAGATTCCCTTGTGCTGAGGGGAGGAGTCTCAGCTTTCAGTCTCAAACTGACTCGTTGACATTATCTGCTTGCCAGGATCAGAATATGGGACGCGAGGGAAGATCCCAACAGTGCCTGTAAATTGGTCGTCGAAAATGCGCACAGCTCTGACGTTAATGTGATTTCGTGGAATAAACAGGAACCCCTGATTGTTTCTGGGGGTGACGAAGGGACAGTGAAGGTCTGGGACTTGAGGCAGCTTAGTTCTGGAAACGAAGTAAGCCCTATTTTCTGTAGACCTTACATTTGTTGGTGTCGACTCATCCAAATCTCAATCGACTTCCCAATCAACGACTGCTCAATCTATAAGATTTCTACCGTTGTTTAAAGGTGGCCATACTCAAGCATCACCTGGACTCGATAACGTCCGTCGAATGGTGCCCCACTGAGAGTTCCGTCTTCGCAAGTTCGGGCGCTGACAATCAGATCGCTCTTTGGGATTTAGCGGTTGAAAAAGATGACGAAACGAAAGACGCTGAATTGAAGAATCTTCCACCACAACTACTCTTCATACATCAAGGACAAACCGACGTCAAGGAACTCCATTGGCACCCTCAAATCCCCGGGATGGTCATCTCAACTGCAAATTCAGGTTTTAATTTTTTCAAAACAATTTCCGTCTGACTTTTGATTTATATATTGATATATTTTTTTAAAATTAAAGTTTCACTGGATCGTAGTTTTGTACTTGTTATTTTGTGATCGAATCCTACTACAACTCGAGAATTTTGTGTGGGCTTATAATAATCTGATGTAAATGCGTTATTTTTGTTAGAACCTTCCCAAAATTTGTTTTAAGAGGAATGTGATTCATTCTTCCGATCCTTTCCTCATCTTTCTGGGCTTTGAGTAATTGTTTTTTGAATCTCCTGGATAGCTTCTTTGCTATTCAAGTTGATATGCTCTGATGAGTCGACTTATTGCTCCGGTCTCTTGAATAACTCTCCAGCCTAAGACGACCGTTTCGTGTTTTAGACAATTTTTTGCTTTTTATTGATTTTGTTTCACCAAGTTATAAACTAATAGCAATAATATTCTTTATCTCTATATACATTCTACATAAAATAATTTCGGAAAAGAATCGCAAAGGTAGTTTTATTAACCTTTCGGTTAACGTTCGTGTGGTATTCTCCGCTTTTCCTCGGCCTCTTATGTCGGGTTTGACAGATTTTTGTTGTCATAGTCGACATGGTTGAGATGGTTTACTGGTCGGCTCAGAATGAGTTGATCTATTGATCCTTTCTTGCAAATTTCGGCAAAGGTCGCCTTTTTAAAAATTCTATGGCGTATTGATTATGCTGTGAATTCATCATACTGAGATGGATTCATTTAGTTTGATTCCGTGTTGTCGTCTCCTTCGAATTCTTGTGGCAGTTTTCTGGGCATTGCTGTGAAATAGGAAACACACCTGAATTGTATTAATTTATTTGATTGTATAAATGGACATTACATTGTCAATAATATCTTCACAATAGTGTCATAGTCTACTATTGGCACAATACGTGCTCAAATAAATTGGAAATATCGAGAAGGACATATCAACTCACATGAATACCTTGGTCAGTTTTTGTGGACCGTGCGTACATATATCTTTGTTCTACTAAAACAACTTCAGTTTCACACGAATTACTAGAGGAAGCAGGGTAGCAGCAGGTACTTATTTGGTTTTACTATGATATAACCGGTAAAATATATGTTACATTGAAATTTATCTACTTGGTACTTACGTTGGCGTGTTCGAACCACTCCAAAAATGGAGTTCCATAAAATCAGTTCGGGAATAAACTGAAAAAATCTTCATATAAAAACATAGGGATGCTTAGAGGATGTGGTAACCATTCGTGTATTAGAGGATTTTCCGTTCACCACTGAACTAAAATAATTCTTGTGCACTCTAGATAACTTGAAAGGCAACATTTAAGATACTTCTACTGTGTTCCTTCGTAAGATATGATAAGGAAGTCTCTTGATTGTGGGGCAGTATCCGTTTTCACTTATTCCACTACCGAAACTGGTCGACTTAAACCACGCTTGACCGACTCCACTTAAACAGGTACAATTCCAAATCGATGAGGACACCGTCTGCGCGTGATTGAGTTATGAGCAGCGTTAGACTTTTCCAAGAAACCGCGCGATGAGGATTCCGGTCGACACTGATGTGCGCAATGCACATCTTCCCGTACTTCGCTGATGACTAGCTTCTTGTTACAAAGATATTCCCGATACACGTCATAATCATTTCGCGAACTCGGCCTGAAAACAAAACTCATCAGTCAGATTGAAAAAAATCGTAGGTCGCTAGATGCCTAAAAAGTGTGTTTTTTAAAAATTGTATTGGAAAGATTAGGACAAACCAACCTCGAGCTGCTGGTTGTATTTGTCCATTAGAGCTGTCAAGACGGTCACCCATGCTGCTTCCAGTTTTGAGCCTTTCTCCAAATTAAGCACTGCCAGCAAGGTATTTTTGATGAACTAAAATGGCAGTAAAAGACAGTTTAGGACAGAGTTTAATTTCATTTTCACCTTACTCATGCTCCACTGTTATCATTTATTGCGCTGAATTGAGTGTAATATTCATTTCTAAAATGCTTACTACATTCCGACAACGTCGACAAATTGGGGATGCAATGTTTGAAGTCCATTTGGCGGATGACAGACCCAATGAGAATAGAGGAAGAAGGAAAATGTTTTGGGTGGGCCATAACAATTCCATCAATGTGTTTCCGGTTGAAGAGAAGAAGGTTAAAAGTTCAGCTCTTCCTTTAATGTTGGTGGGGAAGACTCTGTTACCCACTCAATTCAGCTCGTTGGAATCCCCGGGCTCGGGGGCACGTGTCAAGGAAACATTACTAAAACATCACAAGTACTCACAACAGTTGTTTCAGGTCGAACGTTCTTTTTCCGATGAATGACAGCCAATCTGCTGATGATTTTCTCGTTGGCCTCGGTATTATTCGTTCTAAGGTTGTCCATCATTGTGCCAATCGATGTGATCACTTTGGCCATGTGATTGGCGAACCGGGGGTTGGAAAAAAGTACGTCATCGGTGGTCCCAAAATGATCGAAGTACGATCTTGTCATTGGGTACAGTTTGAAGAGTCTGCAATAATGAAGCAAGTAGCGAAAGTTGGTTGGAATTTCGGAGGAATCGAATAGGGGTTAGTTCAAAGCGAAAAAAGGCCCAGGGAAATACAACTTGAGAACCCCAAACCCAAAGTTATAGATGATACACAAAATAATTGAATTACTTCCACACGCTTCTAGTAGCAAACCATCCAGTTACACGAGTGATCCAGTTCCACTGAGAATAAATAGCGACTTGATTTTATTAATCTGGCGAGATTTGGTCCTCCTGAACCACTCTTGCACCTAACTAGAAGTGTGATATGTTCTGTAATAAATGTTCTGGCTGCATTTGCCTGTCATTGCATTCAAATCATGGTTAAGTACGATACAATTAAATAAGAAAATTCATATATGTAATTAATTTTTGTAAAAATTAGTAACTTCTCTTGATGACCCCTGAATATCTCTCAGAAATTGGATTAGGAATTTAAATGAAATATTTTTAAAATACGTGCTCTTTGACATGTTTTTTGAAAAAGATGCGCGTTAACTGTTTAATATCAGGTTCTATCAGGATGCTCTGAACTATGGACGAGTGATGGTATGACTGAGGGGAACTCTGAAATTGCAAGCCTGATTTCGAGTATTTTGGGAGTGCGCTTGCCTATTTGATTCATACTGATTGTCTATGTGGTCATTGTCGTAAGACAAATCAAACTCAGACATCAAACAATGTCCCTGCCTTCGTGAAACTTGTGCCACTCTATTGAGGAATTGCTCGTGATATCCTCCTTCAAGACTTGCGTAAGCATACCCTTGGTTTTGGATGCTGACTTACTAAGTTAAGGCAACACCTTATAGAAAAAGAAAATATTTTACGGTCGAAATCTTCCTCAGACCTGTGGGAGCTCTAGGAAGGTTAAAATCACAATCGCCGCTGCACTGAGTGCTTAGGGAAGATGACGAAATATTTGAGCAGCTATTACCAGTATACGAGGTAAGATTGAGTGCTCGTGTCAATATAATCTACGAGGATTGTTGATGGCGCAGTCGAAAACGTGGACCGGATTACATCAGCTCCCAGAATAAATTTGACCACCTTAGACTATTAGGGAAGTTTTTCACTTAAAATATCATCAGTTGTTAAATTAATTTAATGACCATGAACAATGATTTGATTACGAAGTAAGTACGGGAATAAATTATTTTCTACCGTTTATCCATGTTCCCAATCGCGTTTGGGTCGTAAATCATTTCTTGGAACGAGGTATCACTAAACCACCTGCAATCTTCTACCTTCTACGTCCATCCACCTTCGTCAGACATGAATATAAGCTGATTTCGCTTATTCTTTGTTCCACTTACGTTTCATAAAATGCCTTTCCTGAGTCTCGAGAATGGCTACGAAGTGGCTCGTAGGATTCCAGAGTAAGATCCAAGGCCTCCTCAGTAGTAATCTGAAACATTAATCGGCTTATGTCCGTGTTATGAGGATGAAATAATCGGGTCTAAAACGTATATCATAATAACGCAATATTGTACCCTCCCAAGCTACGAATGTGCCTATTAAATGATTCATATGTGAGAACGAAAGCTCATTCTGTGAACTCGTAATCTGGGATCAGTCCGATTAGTCCAAGGGATTTGCAAGGTGAGCATGTTACTTACTTTTCTTCTCCCGAACCTTCTCCCGTTTCTTCCCTGTATTGGAAGAGTATCCATGTTAGCCCTTTTTCCCGTGGCATTGGCCAGAGAATTTTTATTTACGCCTAGCCCACCGTTGGGCTGTATTATTCAACAAAAAATGTGTTCCTTAATTTAATCTTGATTGTTTACGAATAAACAGTTCATTCATTCATTCAGATACTCCAGATAACCGAAGGAAAGGATTTGGGCTTTTAATGAGGAATATTTATTAGTTATAAGATATCCCTTCCTGCGTCAAATCGATTGAGGTCAAGTAATGAGACAAATGTCCACGATATTTATAAGAAAAAAAAACATCAATTCTCATCTGTAATTATTGATTCATTTAAATAGTTTATTCATGTCTAAACTCGGAGTGATCGTACATATTAGACTTGAATTCAAGTGAATATGTTTGAGTGCGTGAGTGCTTTTCCCGATCTGATAGTGGGGAAGGCTCATATATCATTAACTTACTCATTTATAGTAGATACCAGACAGTTAACTAGTTCACTGTATTAATTCATTTCAGATGTTCTTGTAATTCAGTTAGTGCTGCATACGTTTACCCTACGCATAATTGCGATACTTGAAATATAGCCAACAGCATTGAAAATATTATTAAATGTAACACAAAAATGCGTTTACAATGATGTAGATTCCAATTATGCAAAACGTCCGTCCCCTGGCCGGACCGAAAAAATCTGGCATTTTGCATTGATTCCGCTTGCCCAGTTCTGCCTCAAGTCATCGTCAGCGCGGTTGCCTCTAATGGAGCCAGAGTATGGTTAAAATGGGTATTTCGAAAACAAGTTTTTAACATTTTTGGGAACTTGGGCGTGTAGGGTGTAATTTTCTACTAAATTTCGGATGCTATATTGACTCAGATGTGTCTCGAACAGATTGCCACGGGCCGGAAGATGACATCTACTTTGACGTAACTTTTAATTTAAATGGATTATTTTTGCCAGGTTGAGGCCTTCACTGATCGTGATCCGAAAAAATCGTCCAACTCTTTTGTCCTGCTGTGGAACATATCAAAAGATAAACGATTTTCTTTAATGTAATAAAACGTTTGAGATTCTTCAACGTATGTAACTGGTGATGAGATGGGCGACGTTTCCGCAGTCCTACTTCTCATTATCACAAAGCAACATGCATTCAAATACCCAACAAGGGGCTATTGTGATTTCTTCTCGACCATTGAGTGAATCTAATTGTCCACTTGACCTTAGTCGTTGACTTAATTTGCGTTTGCAATAATTTCCCAAAAACGTGAAACTGAAGAGTTTGAAATCTGCTTTTCTTAAACGTCGAATTCGTTACCAAACAGTCGGCTCGCCCTTGACCCATCTGCAATTTCGCGTTCCCCCTTCAGCGCCGGAACAATCAAACGAATCGCCATTCATAAGCCAACTCTATACGCCCTCCGTCTCAACAAACGGCCACGCCAGTTTTTATAATGCGAAGGGCCCCCATAAGCAACAGGCGTATAAGATAGTAACAAATTGTCTCGAGACTGGCAGAATTTCAACCCTTCTGGAATGAATCGAGTCTTGTCCGCGGCGCTACGAATCGTGTCCCTCTTTTCCACCTTGCTAGATACATATTAATAATTTGAAGTCCTCGCAGTGCCTCGTATACCATTTTTTAGAAGTTTCAGATTATTGTTTGCTATGTGTGTCAAATCTTTTAGGGCTCACTTAAATTTTTTCAATCCTCGTAATTCCGTTTTTGTATTTTTTATAGGGCAGTATCCAAAGGATTTCCTACGCAATACTTAAACCCCTTTTCACTATAATTAATGATGCTCCCAATATTAATTGTAAGTCGGCCTGAGCGCTGTGGATACAATTCAAGCAACATTCAAGGAACGATTCGAGCGCGAGCGGAAATGCCATCTGAACAAGGAAAGGTTCTTTTGTGCCTGATACGTGTGCGATTCTATTGATCTGCATCTTATGGATCCATCTTGGACCACGAGTAAAGCGAGCTAGCACGTCCGCTCGCTTTTGTATAAAATCGAACTGACAAAAAGACATCCCTCATCCTCGAGTTTAATTCTCGTTGAATAAAACATTATTTCGTCATGAATTGCTAAATTAAAATGTTCAAGAGTATCTCAGTGTGTGGAAGAGGCTTCATAATTACGTCTTCTTGAATAATTCAACTGGGTGAAAACGCTAAGTCTCATTTTTTATTCGTTTGGTTACCTACCATAAAAAGTCTCGAAAAATATGGACTCTTACGAGAGAACGGAAATTTTCAACACTCATTCTGATCTATACCCACCCTTCTCCAGAGTGCGGTAGTCGATTCAAGAACCGTCTAAATCTATCCACCGTCCAAAATTTAGATGAAATGCCATTTTTCATCTAGCGGTGGATGGATATTTCGGATTTTTAACCTTCCCTCTCAAAAAATTGAGTAAGAGGGAAAATGTCGAGGATTTGTAAGAAAAGTTTATACACATACAACGGTTTATAATTTCATTAAGGATAATAAGCCTATATGGGAAAAAGTAATATATATTTTTGAACATAGCGGGATACTAATAATGCAAGACTGTTGAGAGTTGAAGGCACAGGTGACATGGCATGCCGGAGCCACAGTTGGTGAAAACGTAGGCAGGATACGGATTACTCTTTAGCTGTGATTACAAGGTTTTTAAAAATTAGAAGTAAAAAACGAGTGCCGCTGATAAAGGTAATTCAAATTTTTCTGGGTTTTGAGAAATGAACAGCACTAAGACGAAGGTTTTTTGTTTTTAATATTTCCAAAAAATTTGAGAAGATTCGATGATTTTGAGAATTTGAAGATGTGGGATGTCTACCAGGAAAGTTCTCATGCTCCAAAATTCAACCCTTTCGGGTGCTCAGATTAAACTCATTTAATGGTCAACAACATTTCATATTTCATGTTATGATCGATCATCACATTTTGGATTTTGGCTATGAATTATTGCAATATAAATATTCCATCTTGAGATTCTACTGTTGTCAGTTTTCCGTCATGATGAGTTACGAGCCACTTCGAAGCGGAGATGGATTGAATGAAAACGGGTGCCACGCGGTAACACAATTTATGAGGGAACGTTTAGGTGAATTCTCCTTATTCCCGTAGGAACCCGATTATAAACGGTTGTATCTCATCTGATGCAACGTTGCTCAAAGTCAAGCTATTATACTTGGAACTGCGATGCGGTTCGTTGAAAGTCTATAAAGAGTCAGTTAATTATTTTGGGGATGTGAGAAGATGAAACCTCGTCGGTCGAGGGTGACTTGACTTTTTTTACTTGTTGGTCCATTTAAAACTTGAGATATTATTCGTTTATTGTTCGGATAAAAAGGATGATTGTTGTATAGAATAGGCTGTTTTTCGATGGTAGGTAGATGCGTGCTTTTTCTCCGCCCTTACTTTTTCGGGATCTTGAGCTTACTCCGAACAAAAGAAATACTTGGGTGACCCTTGAGCGTGTAAATCAATTGAAACGGTCGGTACCGTACGTGGTCTGAACTCAATAAAGGGAAAAAAGGAATTCCATGCGGCCGTAAATTCCTGGGGATCTCATTGAGGAATGTAATTGCGCCCAACTTATAGCTATTAAGAAAGATATCCTGACAAAAAATATACGCTTGTGTTTTCAAACAACAGCAACACAATGTATCAGGATGCTTGGGGAATGTCATGATCTTCGGATTGCTGTAGTGGATGAGCTCCTCCAACCTCCTGGATGAGCAGTTGCCATTAAAAATTATAATATGCATTATGACCAAACACGTTGCCAATTCTACAACACCATTAACATTAATTTAATCAACTAGATAAATTTCTAGAATTTCTTCCCCCTCAAAAATTGGGTTTGTTGTTCCAATAAATAAAAGTAATTACACAAAATTAGTCACGTATTCTGTTCAGTTATTTTAGCCAGTCATCTTTCAATGTAAAAGTACTTGTTGTTACGTTTCGTTCCTGAATAACGATTTTAAACTCTCCTCTCCAGCGCAGAAAATGATCGATCAACTCAGTGTAAAATTAGAGCAGAGTTTCAATTTCCTGATCATTCGAGAGGGTTTCCTGAGTTGGTAGAAACCGTCCCCACAAACACCAAACTGCGACCGAACTTTTATCTAACGTCCACATTTCATCTGAACCTCGTATCGAGGAAATTGAAAAATCATCATTTCCAGCTTGTTTCGGGTGATAATCTCATCGGAAGATAATCTCGTATTGTTTCGATTGGGATTTAGGTATACACGGCTTGTTTACGTATTTGTAGTGCTACATAATAAGTAAATATTGAAATCAACATAAGAGTAATTATTGTTATCGCCTTGGTGGCTATTTAAAAACAGTCCATTCAACGCTACGTATTTCGTATACCCATATCTTTGTGGGTAAATTCATTAATTTACATTTTAATCTCGCTTGTCGCACTAATTATGTAGGTACCACGTTGGTGTCCGTTCGCCTAGCGCTGGGATAAACCAGAAAGGGGGAGGGGAATGTTTACCATGGCATCTACAATAAGAAATTTTTAATTTTTCTATTAGGATCAAGTATGTTTTTCAATTAGATTAATTTATAATTTCTTGATTTTTAATGGACTCTAGCAAAAGTTAGCTGCAGGCATCTTTTTTGTACTATTTTGATCAATAATGTGAATTTCATTGACCTCATGCTAGTCTGTGCACAGCCCTCCAGTTTGACGGTCACAAATCGCAGAGACAAAGCTGATGTCCCTTCGCTCTCCGTAGTCGTTTGTGAATATCGCTTTTAGAAACCTAATCCCATCTTATAATAGGTTTACTTCAAACGACGCGATTCGCGCACTTATCGAGTAAAGAAGCGTCACGTGGTCGTACTCACCCCCATGTCGATTGCCCGGTGGTCGAAGGTACTGACCCTCGGAGTCACGTTCAGCGGCTCTTCAGCGACAATCGGATCCGCGGGAAGGGATTTCAGGTCCGGCGCAGGCGCGTCTCCCTTCCGTCGTCTTATCTACGCGAGGACCTCCACGACTGGCTAATGAAGAAAACGTAATAATATATCAAGCTGAAACCTGTTAAATCCATGTTTAATGGTTTTAGAGTAGTGCCTAATGTTCGTTCAAAGTCCACAGAACAACACGTAGGACCGCCCACAATTCTCTCCGGATAGGCAACCGAGGAAATTGATTTCATGTCAGAACTATTCTTGTTTTCCTTTTACCCGATGAAGAAGTCTTGTTTAATAACCAGGGTTATGTGCTACGGTCAACCAACTATTAATGTTCCCTCATGGTATACTGCTCCTACTTGGATAGGGAGTGAACGTGGGAAAATTCGTTGACATTTTCTCAAGAATGATACAAACCGTTAATTTTTTACCCCTCATTTTTATAGATCAATTAATCAACGGGCTTATGTTGGTACTGAACCTTTGATGGGAATGCAATCTGGTCGTGGGACTAAAAAAAAGCCTTGACCAGTCTCTCCGGAGGGCTCTCGGGAGTCAAGTGACAATTGAAATCTGGGGACAAGACGATCAGAGGCTGGGAGCTATTCTCTTCCTCATTATGTCGCCTTCACTACTTCTATGGTCTCTTCTGTTCATTTAAGTTTTGCACGAGCTTCTATCGAACGAACTTTTATAAACTATTCAGGTTACGTTTGTGTAAGAATCATGACGAAAATTCCCACTTTCTTGTAATACAAACAAGAAATAATTGGATTTATAAATTAAAAAGGTGCATATTATGCAGGGTGCAACCAGGGTCTTCGAATAGGTAATCAATGTTAAGATATTTTTCAAACCCTTCTATTTGTCATTAGCGCTCTACTCCAATTGGGTAAGCTAGGCCCACGAACATGGTATTATGGACTCATCTTGGTCTCGAGCCATGACCCAGTTAAATTTGTGTCCCCTCTAAGCCGATCTACAGCCAATAAGTTGGGGACCCATCGTGATTCCTCATGCCTTACTTCAAGCAACACTAATGCAAGGATCGGTCTCATAGCAGTCAGCAGGCGATGAATGTGAAACTTTCCCCCACACAGACTCTCCCATGAGACTTGATGCGACTGAGCATAGGAAATATTACGAGCTAGGCACCTAATCAACCAACTGAAGACAACTGACTACGTAAGAATGAGGTAAATTAGTGCAGTTAATACTATATTGACCTACCTACGTCGATGTCAGGCCTCGAGTGGTGACTGTTAAGGCGCCAGATCTCTTGAGAAATGAACGTCATTGTTGAAATGTCCTTGACTCTGGCTGGATCTCGATAAGCTTGACTGGTTCCCGAAGAGGAGCAACAGGTTCAGCCAACGTACATTTTCACATTATATGAAAAAGTGTCGAATGTTCCTCAACGCCTCTCTTCATAGCCATATTACGTTTTGTTTGATTTTTTCAAGAGAGCACC
This sequence comes from Cyrtorhinus lividipennis, assembly GCA_019603395.1. Classification (NCBI taxonomy): domain Eukaryota; kingdom Metazoa; phylum Arthropoda; class Insecta; order Hemiptera; family Miridae; genus Cyrtorhinus; species Cyrtorhinus lividipennis. The sequence continues at coordinate 10,290,108 of CM033998.1, read as the reverse complement.
AAAATTACCAGAATCAACGGGATACAAAAAATTTGACGTGCTGAAAGAAGCGGGGGCTATGGCTCTTGAAATAACTGAAAACTTCTCTCTCAAAGTGGGAGTACTTGATGGAACGCCTTGGAAAGGAGCAAGAAAGAAACGCTGCGTCCTATCGCCATAAAGAAAAGAAAATTGCTCAACTCTCCAAAATTTACTCATGTTAAATAATCAGACTACTGACCAAAAAGAAATAATAATTATTTCTTCTTATATGTAATTATTACATTTAACTCTTCGTCTGTGCCACCGCAAAGTATAGGTACATTCACGTATATATATTCTATGTGAGTGGTGCCTAGTTCCTAGTTTGATATTATAAATAACTGCACCAATTTTTCATTTATTGATCAGGGGCAGAGATTAACCTAGTTATGATATTGATTCATAACCCGTTCAAGGGTCTTCGCATTAGAGGTTAACTGCATCGGTTGCACCCTCTCTCAGCAGAAGAGGCCACAACATCGTTGAAACCGGTAAGGAATTTTTCCCAAGCCATGTCGGCTTGGCGATCAAATGCACATCGACCCACAGTGCATTCCACGGCATGGTAAATCATTGAGGTCATGATCTGGATAGAGAAGAACGTATAAGAAATACCAGTTAGTTAAACGAGGGAGTATAATGAAATGAGAATGTTCTATACGAGTGGGTATGCATGTAATTGATAAGTTAGTTTCATTAAACTTAATTATTTATAAACACAAACCAGATATACTCACCCCAATGTGCTTTTGGCTGACACCAAGCTTCCCATGCCGCTTTCCGATGTCAATCATCTTGGCAACGACGACATTTTCATTATGAAGTTCGCTGACGATATGGTCTAACGAGCAGTATACGTGTTTTGGGTGGCTCTGAAATTCTGGAAGCTCTGTCACGCAAACCCCAGGCTGTTTGGTAGGGTTGAAATAAGTCTTGTACGTTTGTACGTTACAAATCATACTGAAAAAAAAAAAAAAAAAAAAACAGGGTTCTATTCAATGTGAGTTTGTAACGACAACAATCAAGAATGGGCAGTGAAAAATACCAGAAATTGTCCTTTTCTCGTACGGTAAAAATTAAAAAATACCTTTCTTCCCCACTCAGTCATAGGTATTAGGGAGTATAGTTGATATACCTACTCCTTCAAGAGGATATCTCTAAAACTGGATTCATTTTCGGAGACCACAACCCAAGATTTCTTAATCCGGGTAATTTCATCAGTGTCCAATGATTTGTACGCTGGAAAATCCTGAAAAAATTAAACAGAAGTACGGGACTGACAGGATGCCAGACAATATAATTTAGACTGGAATAATATTTAAACGACAGGACCGACTACAGTTGCATGTACTATAGATAACTTCAGCTGTTGGCCAAGTTTGTAGGTATATTTTGTGTTAATCACTTTTGTGGATATCCTTCGCCAGAACGCAGTCAGAGGTGTGATCCGCCACCATCCAGGAAAGAACAATGTTATTCTGGTCATCATAGTAGGTATTGCATTGTCCTAATCAGCCACAGATAACGTGATAGGTACTAGTCATTCCTCCCAAGAAGACACATCCTAGTTGGAATCGTTGATCCTTTTGTGATTTGGATTGATGGAGGAAATCGCACAATCGCGGAATAAAATTTATTTCGTAGCAACAGCTACAATAATTCTATTACTTAGTTCTGAACCCGAGTGTTGCCACGATGCTGTGTCCCCTTTACTATCTGTAGTTAGTTCTCTCTCTGCCTTTGTGTCACCTATCTTCAGTCAAAATTTGTCGGTTACTCCCTGTTTTGTTTCATCCGTGTGATGACGGCAAATTGGTGATTTTGGGGTATCAGAGCAATAACTTTTGTGACCCAAGGCCCTACCAGTCTCGCTTGTGGTAGTTTTGGCTAGTTACAACTCAACTTTTCATTACGAGTACTTTCTTGAAAATTGAATCCCAGCAACAAGTGTGTTTTTCAACTTGTGTTTTTTTCTTCAAGTTTTTGAAAGAAATTTCATCTTTGGAAATTCTATTCTGGAAGATACGGAGTCACTATCCTGTTATAATCTGATCGGGCTGGAATACCAAACTTTAGTTAATGGCCAGCGAGGACGGGAAGGGAAGTTCGACCGATGAAAATAAAAGTTCTACTAAATCGACTGAGGAGGAACACAAAATCAGGTTGGAAGAAGAAATAAAGAAAATCATAAGTGGGTTGGACGTGAGATTTGAGGATTCTACGCCACCAGAAGAAGCTGAGACTATTGTCCCGAGCGCTGTTCTAACCGGGTCGTCGAAATTCATATCTTCCGATCTACTTGAAACAGGTGGGATTTATTAAATTATGCCTTAGGGCTATTATGTATGTTGACAATGCTGAGACTGGAAAAACAAAGAAAGAAAAGAAAGCTAGAGAGTTGGGTGCATGAATTCCTTTTCTTAACACTATCAGAGCAAGTCAGGTATAATAATGTAACTTAGTTTTGGGTTTTTCAAATCGGTCATCCCTCTATTTTATTTTATTTTTATTTTTTTAAATTTTAATTACTGACTTTTCGGTTTTGCAAGTATCATCAAAATCTGGATAGTTGATGTTGTACTCGATGCATCTCAATCAAGGCCATTACCTGGTACCCAAATTCGATGGGTAACAGAATATTCATGTTCAATTTCAAATAGGAGAACCCTTATCTACGGTAGCATTGGTACGCTTATACCAATTTGAATGTGCAAAGAGCTTGTAGAGTGATAACCGCTAAAATGGAGCTCAACTGGGGCATTTCAGTGGGGAGTCCTCGTCTTAGAGAGTCTACTTGCACGTCCGCTGCAACAACGGTTGTTAATCAGCGAGTCCCACCAAAAATCAGCGTCGCACATCTCAAGAGTGGAAAGTTCGGGGGGGATACGCAACAGCAACACTATCAGCAGCAGCCGCAGTCACTTCATGGGTAAAAAATAAAAAAAAAAAATAGCTGTCCCATTTATACAGACAGCAAGATTTGCCACTATTTAATAGTGGCTTCCATTATTCTTTCATGGCTTGCATCCAGGGCACAGTACGTAAGTGGAAATTACATAAGAGAAGGAGGTTTCTATCAGCCTGAAAGAGACGAAGTGACTGAACCAACCCTTAGCGAAACATTACCTTCCACGACGGAGAACACCTTCACCACCAATGACGGGTGTCCAACGAGCCCTCAACAAAATCAAGGTGGTTGGCTCCCTCCAGTGAGAGAAGAATCGGGAATTTGCCCAATGTACGGATCACCAACAAACTACAATGTATGTACTTAAAATGTATGTTTATTAGCATGGATTTGGATTACATCAAATATTTTATCATAATTCTATTGCCAGCTTTGCGGAACAAATTACAATTTATTAGAAATCACTCTAACTTTTTACAATTCGGCCCCGCTGCTAGTGATTCACTTGAGCTGAGTTATATTTTCTTTGTCGCGCGAATCACGCACAGTTTTCCGAAATTATGGGCTTGATGAATTCATAAATACACCGAAGGTCCGGCAATATGTTCGGCTTTTCCGTGGTCGTCTGATGTCATTATTGCGGGGCGATTAACGTAAATTTCTGTCTAAGTATACGTGCTGGTAGAGTCTGGTACAGGTATTTTCAACAAGACACGGAAGCAAGTTGAAGGCAGATGCTAAAGGGTATTTTTTGTATCAACTGATGAACATTAATTTGTCCTTTCAGGACCCTAATCGAGTTTCTCCGATGAATTTTTCTGCAACAAACAACCACCATGTAAATCCTTCTAACTATGCCCCTGAGATTGTCAATTTACCGCGTTACCAGTCGCCCTATCAACCAGAATACATTCCACAAGAATACCTATCCGGGCACCCGGATGCTCTCACGCCCCCACAGCTTGTGCATCAGAACTTGAAAGAAAATGTCGACAGGTCAGCCAAAAGTGTTGATGTGGGTAAAGAGATTAACGATTTATTATTGAAGAGCCGTTTGCTTGTTCAGTTTTCATGTATTTTGTGAGTTCTCGATAAATTACTAGTGGATTTGGTCAACCAGGTATAATAGCACTCATATGACGTACACCCCTATGAAGGAATCAGGGAAGCCACGACGTACGTGAGATATATTTTATTAATTACATTACTTGTAATGCTGATAGCGGAAATTTACGTCACATAGTTGATTGAAGCTATTATATGGGAAAAACTCATTTTTATAGGCTCAATAACGAATTATCTTGTGGAAAAAGGCCGAAATATGTTTAATCGGAGGGATGATTCGGACTCGGGGGAAGTCATACCACAACTGTACAAAGCACGCGTGAAAAACAGTATTTGCCCTCAGGTTAACGTTCTGACGGCTTCAGTTTTAACCAAATACAGATTCTTCTTCTTCAGAAATAATTTTATAATAACCATAAGCAATTATTTTCTTTAGAGGTTTACATTCAAGGCTGTCACGGGAGCACCATGCAGCGGGTGTCAATGTAAGAGCGCCTACTACCATCCAAGTTATACTGTTCCGTCTTTCTGTAAGGGTATGACACAGTGTGGAGCGGCCCAAGATCAGGCGCCGATGTACGCGCCCGCTAAACTACCTTCGCACGACGAACCATGCGCGTGTGAGTTAAAATAGACACGAATACTAGTAATTACTCCAAAACACAAAAGTGGTGTAATTCTTCACAGCAGTCATCTACTACTGATGACCACGACGCCTCTGGGATACATGTTCGCAGGTTTCACCATGCAAGAATGTGCGACAAGAGAAAAAAAAGGCAGCAGCAAAACTTGTGAAAATGCTGGATCTAATAAAGAAGGGATTAAAAGTAAAGGTAGGACTGAAAAAACTCCACACTTAAAATATTGTACCATTTCAATTTTTGATGACTCAGTCTAATATTGGAGGTCACATTTTACAGCATATTATACTGACCTCGGTTGCGGGTATGTTTCCCAAGGCTCAGTACCGGAAAAAGTGGATATATACTGTTTTGATCAGCTCAATACAGGGTAAATATTCTTCTATACCAATTTCATTTGTATATTCCGTCGTTATGCATAGGTGAGTAGGTACCCATTTTGACCCATAACCTCCTCCACTAAGCGCCAATCGTTTCAAAACCCGTCTCATTGGCTTCAGCGTCCAAAATTTAGTCGAAAGCAATACTCCACCCGCCTAGATTGCCGAAAATCTCGAAAATCATTTTTTTGAAAATACGTTTTGACCCCTACCCCATCCAAATTTGGTCCGATTGGACTGAAAGGTTCCGAGGACTAACTAGAGCTGGAAACGAGTCCTTCACCAAAATTGCAGATTTTGGAAAAATTTGCTTTTTTTGACGGCGAACAAAATTTGCTTATTTTAATCAAGACATCTTGAAACTCCCAGAAAAAAAATTGTTTAGGGCAAATCGGAGAGGTTGACTTTCTGCATGAAAACATGGGTTGATTATTCTAGGAATAACCGACAAAAACCAGTTTAATACCTACGAGCCCCATTGGTTCAATTCCAAGCTAAATTGCGAATCAATGTTTATTAAAGCCATGGTATTTAGAATTAGATTGTTTGAAGTACCTAAATTTTCGCTCTCAAGGCGTCAAGGGATCATTTATTTAATCCTTCACACAGAGAAGGATGGCAAGCCAAAAAGCATAGTCATGAAGCATTCTTCACAAATTATTGCGTCTATTTGCAGGTTCTTCCGAACGTCGGACCACCCGCCGCCTCTTTTTACCGACATTGCAATTCAACGCACGGAGCGATATGCGACGGTTTTTTGGGCAGAAATCTTCGGAATCGTCAACATTTTCACGGCATTCATCATCGCTATGTTTCTGCAAACTTTCAAGTGAGTCATTTGGTTATTGGTTGGTTATTCCTTGAATAATCCAACCTATGTTTTCATGATAAGGTCAACCTCTCCGATTTGGCTCAAAATTTTTTTCTGGACGTTTCATGATGTCCTGATCAAAAAAGGTCAATGTCCGGCGCCGTTTTTGGTAGTAGAAAATTTTCTAAAAATCTGAAATTTGGGTCAGGGGTCTGTTCCCAGCCGAGATGGGTCCTCGAAACTTTTCAGCCCGATCGGACCAAATTTGGAGGGGGTAGGGGTCAAAATGTGTTTTTTGAAAAATGGATTTTCGAGATTTTGTGTGATTTAGGCGAGTGGGGTGTCATTTTCCACTAAATTTTGGACGCTGAATCCAATAAAATGGGTCCCAGAACAATTGGCACCTAGTGGATGAAGTAATGGGTCAAATTGGGTATTTATTACCCAATTTGATTATGTGTTTTCGGGATTTCTGCTACCTAGGCGTGTGGGGTATCATTTTCCACTAAATTTTGGACGCTGAATTCAACGATGTGTGTCCCAGAACGATTGGCACCCACCGGAAGAAGTTATGGGTCAAAATGGGTATGTATCCACCCATTTTGTATGTGTCAGGATTTCTGGTGCCTAGGCGTGTGGGGCATCATATTTCACTAAATTTTGGACCCTGAATCGATTGGAATGGGTCTGGGACCCGCCACACCCACTGTTTCCCCCATTCGAGGAATAACCAACCCGTGTGTAAGAATTTGCAGATTTTTTTTATGAGAGCAAATATTACGCCGTAGTAATACCAGGAACCGTTTTAAATGTTTTTATTCCCAGATTCATTTTGCAAGGCGTCCTAAGGCCAATTTTGATTGGATTCGTTCAACTTCTCTCGGACTACCTGATCAAGCCATTGCTGACTCTTTTGTACAATGGGTTCACTCAACCGATATCTATCTTTTTGTACAACGTCATCGCGTCGGTACGAGACATCATGCAACCTCTGGCCAAAGGGTTGAGCTACTTCGTCGAACTCGTCGCTGTCGTCCTTCGAGCCATCCGCCTCGTCGAGGTCCGAAATGTCACCAACATTTCCCCATGCGGTCCACAATCGGTCAAATATTGATGAAGGGAAATCCAGAACTCGCGTACATAGAGAGTGGGCTTTGCTGTAGATGGAATTTTAAATAAATGTCGATAAAAACCCTTTCTTATCGATCATCGGAGGTAAATTAGTCTTATCGTTAATCTTTATGTAAATACTCATTAGAATGCTGGGTGAATTCTGGGCAAACACAAGATGAATTCATTATTATGTAGTGAGAAGCAAAAAGTACGACTGATCGGAATTGACGATTGAATCACTTGAGGGCGTCTGTACTCTGTACATTTTGCAAGCCATCTTTGATATTACACGTGGAAGAGATGCAACCAACTCTACTCCGCATTGTGACTGGGGATGCAGAAAGATTTGCACGTAAAATTAGAACGTCAGGGGGATAGGCAGGATATAGGTCAGATATTTATCGGTGGGCTTGTAACATCATGTATGAGTCTTCATACTACGCATATAATTTTACTGCACTAGGCAAATGCATTTCCTTAGAAATTTCAATGGTCATTATTTCAATTTATTTCTCATTTGGGTACTTTGCTTGCTGGTACTTTCTTGTATAATGCACAAAACTAAATTTTTATCTGTGACACTAGCCAAAAGCCAGTTGAGTGAGCTTCGCCTACATTAACATTCATTTCATTAATGTTGTTCACCCTGAACTTTTCCAGTAGCGACCCTTCCACGATTTTAGGGTCACTTAGCTAAAATCCCATCATGTTTGTTTTCAATTCACGTTAGCTTTGGCGAAAAAAAAATGAATTAGGATACAGACAATAGATTTTAATAATAATAGTGGTATCAACAACTAACTTGAAATTGCAATAGTGAAAGGGGTAAAACGAGGATCAATGGGCCATCGCCGAACTGCCGATTTATGGCTGTTGTACACAAACGACGAATTCTCTACGGACATTTGGGGATTTCATTACTGGTTTTACATTATTACATTTTTTGTACATAACTGATTTAAATCCAGAGAACTTGGGGTTGAGTGCACAATCCTTGGTCAGTAAATAAATATACACGATCGCGTAAATAAAAATACGGATCTTGACGCAAGTGGTGACTAGTCTGCGTTAAACCGTAGATACAGTATCAGTGTTGAATCCACAAATGTCCGTAGAATGCCCAGTCTTCTTGAATCCTCGGTCCAGCAATCGCCGAAAGTCCCGGGCAATAGTGATAAAACTGCGGTTAGGTTGTTGTATGAACGGGTAACCATTGCTGAGGTTCGTAATCTGGTGAAGTAATGGTAATGTGAGGCGGACTGTAATTCGTATTATCATTTGTTTATTTTATCGCGCCGTCAGTATTCGCTCACAAACTTCATGCTTCCCTAGATGATGACCTGGAAATGATCCAGCTAACCGAATGCTGCGAAAGGAATAACTTAGTTTGGTGTTGAAGTTGTCTCTGCCCTTTTCTTCGACGACCGCTATGGCGATGGATATTGACCCTTTTTCTATGCTTGAAGTTTCTCTTCAAGAAGAGCCCGAAAGCGACGAACCGAGTGAGTCATTAAATGTTTTTACGTACTTACTGTAAATAAGTAACAATATTAGTCTGCTTAAGATGGGAGCACCTAACTCCTAATATGTGGCAGCTCTGTAGGTCTATCTGGTGACTAGGATGGAATGGTGATCGCTTCTTCCTCCCTGTCAATAAAAAATCTTGTTGTCAGTCATTGCACAGAAATTTTTTTCTTTATTCAGTTTTGAGTTATTGGCTAATCAACTGACGTTCTTACTACAATCTCTACTAAAATTCCGAACTGGTTCAGTGTGTGACGAAAAACCGGTTTATCAGCCACCTAAAACTGACTTTGGAGTCTTTTCAAATCTTATGAGCTCTTGACATGGTTTCATGAACAAATATCTTGAATAAATAAAATGAGTAACTAACAGGCTTCAACGAGTAGACGAAAAATTAACTTTAAAAAATTTACCTGTGATGACATTTTTGTTGCTTTCTCGGAGTATTTTTTCCGTTTACCCTTAAAAAGATAAAAGGAAGTACTGTGCATTTTTGAATCGCAATAGCTTTCTTCTAAGAAAACTTTTAGTGCACCAATTTTTTAGATGTTGATCGTTGTTTTTCCATTGAATTTTGCTCATGGCGGCCATTGACCATAAAACCCATCATATATTCAAAATCAATCTTGCCGTACCCCGATATACGTTTCTCATCAACTTGGAATTTCGCAGGATATGGCTCAGCCGGTGTCATGCACCAAGTGGAAAACGACGTCCAGGAAACACAGCGTCCGCCGCCTCTGAACTACGTGGGAACTGAAGTAATGAATCCGCAAAGAGCAATTCTCAACAATATTCAAAAATTAGCCTCCACCACTAAAGAAGAAGAAAAGTTCCGGCGAAGAGCTTATTCCAGTAAGTTGGCTAGTGCAATGAGTCGCACGACCGTACTGTCATTCGGAGCTAACGGTTTAGCAGTACTAAAATATGATCAAAAGGTAGAGGAATATCGTCTACTGAGCAGTTGTCGGATCACGATTATTATAATAACCTTACATAAGGCTCTTCAAGTTCATGCACAATGTATTTTTACCTCTCTGGGATCCTAAATAAACTACAGCCAGGCTAGTTGCACGATTAAATTGACCTTACTTTCCCTTTTATAGTCACCTAATGACATTTTCCTAGGTATCAGCCTTGTATTGCGGAAGCGGCTTCACTGTACGATCTGCGACGCTCACATTGGTGCCTACCTTGGTTTAAAAGACATGGACATAGAGCACCCTCTCCTCAAAGTTCTCGCCTGCTCAAAATGCACCCTCAAGTATCATTATCTTGAATTCCCGCTCAGCACCGATAGTCGCGATGTAAGATGCCGGTGGTGCACGGAGAGCTCTAAAGAAGAAAGCCCGCTCCGTTTCTGCAGTTATTGTCCGTTTGCATTCTGTGAGGTGAGTGAGTTTAGGTAATAGATATGGTGGATATAGTTCATATTCTTTCATAAATAATTGAAAAGTGTAGTTTTTTCTTTAATTAATCAATATTGACGAGCACTACTATAATTTATTTTTCTTTACGTGAAAAATTCATATCATTCTTAACGTACGCCCTACTAATATTTTTTCAAAAGTTGAGATTTTTTGCTTGTATCAAAATTACATTCTATAAAAAGGAGGTTCGCTAGTTAAATTTATCCGTGAAGGTCCATAGGGAGAAAAATCATATTTGACAACTACAATAATTGAAAAATTATAAGACTAATGATGAGTTCTCATGATTTTAAATGATGATGTTTTTGTTCATTTTGTGTTCATATTCATCTAAAGCTTGACCCATTCCAGATGTGCATCTATCGTAATCTTCCGTTGGACGAACTTGCCTCGAACAAGAGTAGTTGGATCTGCTTTGTCTGCAACGTCAAAGATCTGTGGCCACCTCGTGCCGTTCTGTGGGCTCTCAGAGTTCTCATTCACACTAACCTAGCCCTGTAAGTATTCATTTTCCGTGATTCGTAGTCACCTTATGAAATGTTGGTTGACTATGAAACTAGTATTGATTATGATCGGTCTTTCGACTCAAATTTGTAACTTTGTTTAATTTAACTCACTCAAACCGTTTCCTTTTTTTTTTTGTTATTTAGAAACATACGATTTTAAATTGTTCCGATATAAGCATTACCTGCTTTTATAATATCCGAATTACAATCTGACCTTTGCCCAAGTTAGTATATATGTATTTTAAATGTCTACCGATAATATTTTGAAAATTTGTACCAACTAGGAAGTAATTTAAGAAAGTTCGGGAAGTGTTCATCTTGAACGTCTTCCAGAAAATGGCTTATCCTAAAAGGTAGAATCTCTACTCGTCAAGATTAATTCGCTTAAAAATTAGCCGTGACAGTTTAGAAAATTTCTCAAAGTATCCTTCGGGATCAATTTTTTTGTTTTCGAGAGAAAAAAAAAAAAAAAAAAAACAGATAAAGAACGTGGAGAATGTAAGAACTAGCCATAAAATTCTTCGGTCTTATGGCGATGAGATTGATCCCTCTCCATTCTAAAGGCTGGTCTAATCGGCGGTTTTACTATTTCTTCTCTTTGTTCTAGTAAAGAGGAGAAGAAGTGGAGCACGGACCAATCGACCTGTTGTAAAAACAAGACTATCAATAAACCTCGTCGACCCATCACACTTCCTCAAAGCGTTTTGCACCCTACGAACGGCCACAATGTCTCTGCCGTCCCGCGACCACCCGTGCGAGCTGTGATGTCGATGCAGAGCTGTTTTCGGAATTTCAACGTGCGGTCTCCCGGGCAGCACCAGCTGTACCCTCGGCCGATACGACCCAAGACCATTCCAGCGCAGCGTCCTATCGCTAACACGGCGAACAATCAACAACTTTATGACACGTCTTGGTTAACGGAGAAAGTGAGCAACATCTCGACGACGCTGCTCAATTTGAACAACAATCTCCACCGGTTGGCTCAAGGGATACCGGAAAGGGAGAATAAGTATAGCATAAAATCCAAGATGATTTCAATGGTTTCGCTGCTTAATATAAGTGCTACACAGTTACAAAAAGCATCGAAGGAAATGGAAGAAGAAAGTAAGAAGATTCTTGATAAAAATTACCGCGTTACGAGAGTACAACAGGCTGTTACACCCAACCTAGCTCCTCAGCCGTCTGGGAGTGGGATCAAAAGGCCGCTGCCTAGTCGAAACACAACCTACAAAAGAAAGGTACTTAGGGTAGAGACGGAGTCATCGTCGGAAGATGATTCGGATTGTACCACGAGCTCGACTGTAGAAACTAAGGTGGAAAGAATGAAGACGAGAGCATGTTTTGTGAAATTGGAAAGACTGGACCACAAAATAGTTGAAGAGTTGGAGTCTGATGATGAAGTGAAAAGCGGACAAACAAGCCCTCAGCCGTCGACGTCGTACGCGCCCGGGCCCCTCGGCGCAGTTGGTCTTTGCGAGGCCTCCAAACAAGATATTGAGTCGAGCGAAGCTGTTTCCAGTGAGAAGAAAAGCCAAGAACAAGAGCCCTCAGCTACTGAAGAAAACGCGAGCAGTGAAGCTGTGAAAGATGAAGCTGAAGACTCCGAGGTTGTCAGCAGTGAATTGGTGACTGAAGAAAATGATGACAAAGATGTTCTTGGCGTTGAAACTGAACCTTGTAGGGCAATTGTTGTAGAAGAAGGAAACAAAAGTGAGGCTTTATCTCGCGAAGCTGATGGCAGGGGTGAAACAAGCTGTCCAGACGCCCCCAGTCCTGACGAAGCCACCTCCATAGCCCAACCAGACGAACCCGCTTCGAATGAATGCTCGAACGAAGCCGTCCCAACGGACGACACGAGCGAAGCCGAACCGCGCATTGACACTCCTTCCCAACCTTCACTAGACGTGACCAGCCTCGACGTCGCAGACTCAACAAATGCCGACAATTCGGCTTCCGACCACTCGACGTCTGAGTCCTCAATAACAGACACCTCAACTTCCGACACTGGCTGAACATAATTAGATTTTATTTCGTCGTTTTAAAGTAGAACTGATTTGTCGGATGATGTTCTGGGTTTTGATTGCAAGTTGAAGAAATGCATGAATTTATACATTTACTTGTATAGTCTTAAACGTGTTATTATTTCAATGGAGTATTTTCGCCAATTTTTCGGGGCAAGTAAATAGTGTGATGATATTGAACAGCCCCAAAACACCTATTCAGAAAACTCACAATCATTTGTTTTTGTTCGATAACGTTAATCAGCAGCGTTCAGAACCGAAAATCCATCTTTCATGCCTTTGTAAATACGAAATGACCGGATAGAAATCTTTAGATTTGCAGTCAACAATACTCCGTGAATTTTGAGAAGAATTGGGTCGTGCGGGTTAATTCCCACAATTTAGTCTAGGTTGGTTTTGAAACAGGTTAATATATTATGTACTTTCTTGAAGTTCTCATTTTTTACATTCCGACGTTTTGTCGGTACAAGGCAGGCATGATATGTATTATATATTATAATACATTAATATCTTTAATACATCTTAATATATTAAGATTGATTAATTGAGGACTATTCATAAGTTCGTTTACCAGTTAAAAACCACCCTCACCTAGAGAAAATCATGTATGTACTCACAACTCAGCGTACCAATTGAGGAGGAACATAACCGCAAACTTTCTTTAATACCATCAAAACTATTTTGTTGTCTTCAACTTTTCAATTTTTGTGCACCATCTGTTGAGATTACTTAGTTGTTAGTTGAAGTTTTGAATTCAACAGTTAACGGATCTGGTCGAAAGTACTCATAATCTGCCGCTCGGTATTATTCATCAAGTTTGTTCCTAAAATTATAATTTATACTTTTATCAAGGAACTAAAATCCTTTCAATTTTCAATCACCTCGCTGTTTCACTTTTTCGTTTTGAATAAATTAAGTATTTTCTATTGATGAAGCAATTTATCATCGAAAGTGACGCACTGATTCGGACATGAAATTTCTTCAATTACCTAGACATTTTTCTAGTCGGTACTGTAGAACTGGCTAGGAGAGAACAGATTTTTGTTTTTGGTTGATCAAATCCCTTCCTGATGCCATTGATCAACATACTGCCGAAAATTGATCCACGTTTGGGTGAGTGTTTCATGCGATGTTAATAATGTCGATTTGTTGAATACATTGTCGAATCATTCTGAAAATAATAAAATTGTAATATATAACGAATTTAAAGTTATTGTTGATGATATAAACGTCTTTTTATTTATAAATTGTTTTTCATTGTAAGACTTATGAAGCCTAGGTTTCTGGGTCTCGCTCACCTTACACAAACTCATTATAGATACTGGATCATAATTTTTCATTTTTATTTTACTATTAGAGGGTGCATCTAACCCAGCCAGGAAAATACACAAAATGGAGAACGGCTTCCATTACCTTCCTCTGGATCCCTACTTTGTAGGCCTTCCTATTCCAACTGTACACGATCACCTCTCTTGATTATGCAGTTGACTCTCCCGAAGTTGGTCAGCTTTGTCATCCTTAGTATTTTTATTCACTGGTGTCTGCTCTCCTTCATCCCCCTTCATCCTTCATTGTGTGTGAAAACACTATCTTGTATATACAAAAATTCAGAAGTTTCGCTTGTTTCTTGTCTCGTCTTTCCTTTTTGATTGATATGATTTCCTTATTCCGTGTTCAAAACGAACCATCCCTTAATCGTTGAGGACGGAGTTAAAAAGTGACCAACCACCATTCTACCTGAAATTTTCCAAGATTGTATACCTTGTATACCTTAAAACACAAGGACTTAGAAGCTCCTCGTGTCTACAACCTCAATAACTTGGATCGAAGTAGCCAATATTTTCAAAGGACACTAGAAAACTTGGGTGCAACCAATAAAATGCAATGAGGAGAGATCCTGAAGTGAATGAAAGGTAAGGTTGTCACTAAAGTACATCTTACATAGTGGTAAGTCTTGTGAAGTTACAGGATTGCTTTCTCCTGAACCTCATGATATGTACCAAATCTTTCGTTCTCTTTAGGATCCCAACTCAAAGTCGACAGTTTGTAGTTGTTATGTAAAAAAATAATTTTATGACCTTTTATAACAAATTCGAACGTTTCGGTGAAATTTTAGCACAAATTCATTTTTAAAGCTCTGTGTGGGTGAAATCCTTGTTACTGTTGACGAACCATTTTTGGTAAACTGTAAATGGATCGATGTTCCAGTGTTTATGGAATGAAATAGGTTTTTCAACTTGGAGATAGCTTTCCGCGTAGTCAGCCGGTCGAGCCTGCAAATAAATTTACAACGAGAATAATTATTATTAAAGCAAAAATCTTCAATTACCTTCAGGAGGGGAAATTGGAGGGTCAATTGCAAATGAAGCCTTACTTGATGGAAGAGCGGAGAATGGACGAGTGGAATTCCAAGCGACGACAGGCACATCCCCAGAACCATGTCGTCCGGACTGTCTTTTGCTGGGCAATGGCAGCTTTGTACAATGTCAGCCAGAGTGTCCACTCCGAACGCAATGCCACCTCCCCCTGAGCAAAATTATGATTTGGTAATTGTGCAATGAAAACTAGGGAGGTAGGTGACAACACCATCACTACTCCCAGCACAGAATTATTTGGTAGTAGTCGAAATTATATGCTGACCAGTAGGATAATTGTAACCCATGGCAGATCCTCGGACGTTGTATCCATAACGTTCTCCAACGACGGCGTCAGTTTGGAAACAAGCGAGCAAGGAAAGAAGTCTCTCAACGCTACAAATTTCAGGATTTACGTTCAAAAACATATCAAGAAAAGCAATATTTGATATCAAGAACTTTTTGTCTGTACGTTTAGGCAAGTATGTACCTAGGTAGTACAGCATAACCACTATAAAAACATCCCCATAACATACTTACCCTAAAATCGTATCGTCATCGGTTAAAACAACCCACTGGACATGACGAAAATTAGTCGTCACTCTCGACAAAGCCAACTTGAGGATTTTTAACGTTTTTGCGCAGTGGCCTCTTACTGTATTATTGATACCAACGCTTGTAGTGGGGATGCTCTCATCTAGAAGGAAGAAATATCATTTGATGGAGCCCCGAAATATAATCGTATAATTATTAAGTCAGGACCCTGTGAGAGTGCAAGGAACAAATTTCCTTTAAAGTAAATGAAGATTTAAATGCGGAGTTAGTGCGGAACATTTTGACAGAATAAGGGTGTTTCATCAACAGCTCACTTTGTACATCGCTGAAAAATTCCAAGTATTTGACGTCCATGCCCCACGTCTTTTGGACGAAGGGGACACGAGTTTCATGGTATTTATGACAGGTCTTAACAGCGAAGTAAAGCTCTTCTTTGACCAAAGGCGGCTCCTGTGGAAATACACAATTTATGAAACTACACGGAGAACTTACATTACTTACAAAATTATAACCAAATATTATACTGAACTACTTGATTATAACCATTTTTAGTGCCTTTAGCCTTATTAGTAGGGGAAAAAACATCATGGTATGTACTAACACAAGGCATCTGAGCACTGGGAAACGAGCCACAGTTCTTTCCTCTTTTCCCGCAAAACAGCTTGGATTCATTTTTCAGAGGGCTGTTCACCCCTATGAACATGGCCAACTCATGAGAGGGGTCGATGGAAAATTCTGTCTTGGGTGCTGACTTCATCTCCTGAGACGGAAGCCTAAAATAACAGCAAATATGTAGTTGCAAGTTTTTTTTTTTTTTTTTTTCATTTATATACCAAAAAATTAACTAACTCTTGTATTGGGAAAGGAAAGTTTTCCTGGTCTTTCTACTATTATAATACAAACGAAGCACTTAAAAATATCATACAAATGGGAAAATATTACACATACTTGTTGAGAAAAGCAACCGACATTACGAAACCGGCGCGAAACAACGGGTACTTAAAAGACTTGGGATTCACCGCGAATGCGAAGTGGTGTATGATGCTCGGTTCTTGATCCACTTGTGCGAATCCCATCCACATATTCTGTGAAGTGCACATGAAAAACAATCATAATTCATAAGTCATTAGTTATGCTGGAGTCACTCAAAACGGATAATTTCGGCTCACCTTTTTGGAATTAAACTTGGCTAATCCGTTGACTAAATTGTTCAGGTTGACGACGGTTAAATCTTCACAAAAATAGAACCATAAAGCATTACTGGAATGAAGTCTTTTCAATCTGGAATGAAACACGGCAAACATCGATTAAAAATATATTTTTATTAGTAATTGCAACTAATTTTATAGTAGTACTCTACTAATAATATTATTGTTTGGTAGTTTATTATCACTCCAGTGATGTTGTTATAGATTTGGTTCCACGAGCCGTTCTTCGGCATTGACACGGCAACGAATTCTGGAGGAGACCAAAAACATTGATTCCGGCCAGGATCGAACTGGCGACCTTCTGCGTGTAAAGCAGATGTGATAACCACTACACCACGGAACCCCGTTGCAGCATCGCCGCTTGTCTGCCACACTCAAACTCTCCTTTATTACTTTATACAAGTGTTTCTTATGGCTCGTGAAAATCCAACCGCTCACTCTTTTTTGAAAAGCGGAGTTATAACCGTGATTCGTTAAAATTATTGTATATGATCACAATTAGGGAGGTCAAGCACCCCTTTAGTAAAGAGCTAATTCAAGAAATAACCTAACTCGTCCCCACTAATTAGCATTTGGTGCTGAGGAAATGGGTGAAATCTATATTTATAAGTACAATGGCAAATTACATTCCATACAAGGAATGGAAGGATGTAGAATGAAGAAGGGCTTTTGTTTTCGGCCTCAAACTACACTACCTAAATCTAGAGTCTAGGATCAAATTTGGTCCTTTTCCACTAATTAGAGGGCATTTTAATGCCAGATTACCTTTTTCTGTTCGCTCTACGTTATTACTTACTGTGGAAGCAAAGGTATCACAGTCCATCCTCCTATGTAGTTAAGGTCTCTCGGTACAATGTACATATGAGGTATTTTCTGCAACAAAAAATCAAGTCAAGTTTAGACGAAGAAGAAAATTAGGATTTGACACGGAGCTAGGCATGCTATGGAACGCCGATTGATACTAAAATTATAGAAGAACTCACACCAGGAATGTATTTCAACATTAGTAGAAATTTTGTTTTGTATTGTCTCTGATCTTTTCGTAGATCAAAAGCTGTTGCACGCTGAGCACAGACAGCAAAACTGACATTCAAACTTACTTTGAGACGTGCAGCTTGATTGAGAATATCATTTTTTAGTTTCTGGGCTAGATCAGCGTGGTATGCATTTTCTTGGCTGAGGATCACAATTACTATTTGGCCGGCATCTGCAACAAGCAATAAAATACATACATAATCTAACTGTAACATTAGGATCAGATACCACGCAAGTTGACCAATAGGGCATTTCACTTTGATTCAAAGACTTATAATAAATTGACTTTAAATTACTCAACTCATAGTGATTTAGATAAAATTCACAACAATCGTAAGTACAAGTAGTCGGGTATCAGAAATAGGGCATGCAAACGCCTGATAGAGGTGGAAGGGGAATCCTGTGGTGACCTGACTAACTGAGTGTAATATATTTTATTCAGTATCCAAGGGGAGAATTTGTAATAGAGTTCTCAACCAGACGAAGGAAAATACCAAGCTTCAGCGAAGTTTCAGAATAATGAAGGGGATTCCGGACGCTAAGCACGTATCAATCTCACTTGCTCGAGGGGGTGTAGTGAAAAAATATACTCAGAACGGAATCAAGCAAGAAAAACAATTCCTCGCTTTCCATTACCATTTAACTGAAGGATTTTCCACGGGTTTACCACCACGGTACCGACACAAAGTGAGAATTCAATAAGCGGGTTTCCAACCTTGCCACCTAAGCGCGAATCGGACACATTCGACTTGCGTATATAACACTTCATTTCAATTTATAGAGCGTTTATTCCTCTTCATATTATTGGATACATTGCATATATAAGTTAGGTTAATAGTTCGAGTGAACGCTATCTAGATCATTTAATATTGGAGGTTGATTATTTTGCGATCAGAATGAGTGAAAAATTGTCTCCAAGTTGGAAAATTATTCAAAATTGAATTAAAAAAAAAAACAATTACTTAGAACGTAGATCTCTGCTCACGGTTTGTGGCTTCCCACATAATGTTCGAATTCGTGCAAACGCAGTGGTCGAGTGTCAAGTGAATCTACCCGCACGACCGATAGGACTTGAAGGAGGGGTATATTCATAGGTTCATGTGAAACCCGGACCACATACCTTCTACTACAATCCCAAACGCAACATGAAAGCAAGGGACAGGACTCAAAAGGGTGTTTTGTAGCGACTGTCACAAGAACCGGTTGTTTTGTAGTAGGTAAAGCAAATGTATATTTCAGAGGATCAGCTATCGCGTTGCTTTCAATGTACATTTGGGGGTGTTTGGTAGCAACTCGACCGCGTGATGGCCACATTCATCAAGGAAGACGACCGAAAATCATCGAACGGTACTTCACGAATCAACGGGTAAGACAATTATTATCAATACACCTATTTTAATAACAAATTAATAATCTAGGGAGAGGGGGGGGGGGGGGGGGTTGCTACGAATTGGCCCAACAGCGAGGAAAAATTGAAGATGATGGGATAGAGGGTTGGGGTGATATTGGTTGTGGGGAGGGGGTCTTAGACCTCTGATGTACGTACAACAAATTTTCAGGTTTTAACACAAAGGGATCAACCGCTGGCATAAAAACAAAGTGTTATTACATAGAGAATAATAAACCATGAATCTACAACATAATGTATTCCATATAATACAAAAAGTATAGTTGCCACACTTCTAGTATACAGGGAGGTGATTGATGTTGATGGACGCAACAGAACGCCTTTGATTCCTTAAATCCAAGGGATGGTACAGGAGAATATTGACTGGGGATGGTGACGTCACCGAGCCTTACATGGAGGCAGAACCAGTGATCTTGGACTGCACACTGTATCACTATTCGATTCCCTTTGGCCCCTCGAGGGACGTTGACGAGGAAGGCGGGCCCCCGTCGGAAAGGCTAATGGACTCTGCATCAAGTGGTGCTGTTTGGAAGCGACCCTCCTGTCAGAGCATCAAGTGGCTTTTCGTTCGACCCCTATGTCACTAGGATAGGGACGGCGACCCCTTGTCGAGGTTTCAAAAGCGGACCCGGAACACCGTCATTTCAACACCAACTTGGGGCGTCAGCGCTAGCACAAGAGAATTCATTAAAACCAACGGCCATGTCAACTTAACATACGGGGTGGTAACAGGTTCTTACCTATTTGAAAATCCACTCGTTTGATGAACTTTCATCCACTTCGTGTAATTCCTACGTCACCCTTAGAGAATATAATAGAACCTCAGGATACCTACCGTTCAAAAATAAAAGTTAATGAGTCTCAAACTTGACATTACTTTTAAAACGTGAATAACCGTTGGATTGTCAACCATATTGAAGATTACATTTAAGAAAAAACAAAAATTTATTGGTTCTTTTGACCCTTGCTCCCCGATAAGACGGAAATGGATGATGGGTGACGAATACAGAGTAAGGATTACGAAGATGGACTTGAATACTATCAGTATGGGACACCGGAAGTGAGTTGCCTTAACTCAGCAACGGTCGCTGACTATGAACCACATCCCCTGGACAGGAATCATCAAAAGTAAGAGGAGGAGGAGGGGGAGGATTAAGGTTTCGCCAACTAATTGAAAACGGTTGATGCGATTAGGGTTTGAGACCCGCTCTGGAGCGGATTAGAGGCCGCACACGCCTGCGGAATATGTTAGAGGGTAGTTACCCCACAACCCCTCCGATGACCGCTCTAGTTACGAGGCTCTCTTTGGTCACATGAGGTCAGTTTCATTCCCTTTGATAGGTTGGAGGTGGTGAGGGTAAGTCTTCGGTCCTTATAACGCAATTGGGGGGGTCTTGTTAGTGGGTGATCAGAAGAGTACGTGAGAGCGGCAAACTACTCCCACGTCCCTCCAACTGCAGAGGATCTCTCATCCAACTAGTTTCAGTTTCAGCATGCAACGAACACAATCGATTTGGAGGCCCTTGTGGCGAATTAGTTTGCGGAGTCGGCCCTAATCAACATATATACGACACTCACCCCCTCGAATACTACTCGCAAAAGTTGGAATGCCAACCCATTGCTAATTTCAACTTTCCCCGATCCTGATCTAAATCATATCTACGGTCACTAATAGAAATTTGGACAATATATTTCGTACCACTAATCGATTTTAAAACGAAATGTCTGCTACGTGCCTCGGAGACCAAATTGAATTAATTTTGAAAAATTGTAGGGCAACCGAGATAAAAAGTGACGTGTGCTATTCAAATTAGGGTGCTATGTGTTTCTGCTCGACGCAATATCTGTTCAAAAAGCCGCCCCGTCAAAAAATAAAAAGCAACAACAACGGTAGGGGAGAAGTGAGGGACAACACATATATAAAATGCAAATTTGACGTCAGGCGAGGGGATGAGAAAAACGCGTGCAGAGCTGGCAAAAGCAAAAGCAAATAAATTAATAATATTGGAAGCGGAGAGAGTGGGGTGAGGTCCCTCGGGTGTTCCGCGCGACATCTATCTGTGTACCTTGATGCTGTTCAGTATTCAGAGGGTTGGTGGGCGAAGGTGCTCTCTCACCAAACGGTATCTGCCAAGAGACAAAAGTGCCACCTAGCGGAATGCTAAGTAACCTCTTTCTCGCCCACAAAAAAGCCAGGATCCACGAGGGGCGTTCAAAATAAAACCTCGGGGCCCTTTTTTTACTTTTCATCTCTCGTTTTTACCCGGAAAATATGAAAGGGAGCGCAAACAAAACCACATCGCCCTCACGTAAAGCCTAGGTGGGTCTGATTTACAATTCCTTACGCGGGTTAGCTCCACATTTCCTTACCTAATATCCTCCTGTTTCACGAGCGCATCACCTTATAAAGCAGCTCGGCTCTATTTGCACATCCTCAACCCTCTGAGGATTTGCCACAGAACGAAAAGTGTGAGTTTCTGGTCGGTCGCTCCCAAATATACGATCTAGTACCAGCCACAATTTTGCACGTAATGTTGGAAAATTGAGTACGGAGGCGAACACGATCAATCAAAGTGCAATGGCTAGTTACATCTAAATAAGCACCCTCTTTTGCCGAATCTGACTCCATTGACCCTATTCGCTGTTCTTGGCGAGAATGTGGCTTCAGCTTCCTGCTAAAATACTAGCCGAACTAAATCGTTTACATAACAAAATTTTTATTACTCATTGGACAGATTGACAGATGATTGGAAAATTTTGAACTGTTTTCCAAGAATACTACCTCACTACTCAGGGCGATTTGTAACACAAACAAATTCAAAAATCGATTTTCAGTGACACAAACTATGGTGTTCAACCGTTTCGACAGAAAGGCACCTGATTTCCACGCTGGAGCGTTTTCAACATTATCTCGTCGCGTGAGTTAATAGCTTTGGCGAGCCCACGTCGACCGCTTTTGATGTGTAATGAAATAGGGTTGGCCTGGCCCCTCGCATTTAGCGATTATTTCCATTCTCCCCGAATCTGCCACCAAACACGAGCATTTTCCTCCGGGTACATCAGGAAATATCATAAACGGGGAAGAGGGTTTAATGCATTTTGTCCACATTTGGTCTCTAGACCCCCTCTCGTAAAGCCAACGCCACACCTAGCGTACGCGAAAATACATACCTAGGTTAAAAGGGCAAAGGCTGTAATAGCGTTTCCGCAGCTTCGATGAGGCCTTTGAGGCTAACCTTCATTGTTATCAGATTATCACACAGATAACCGCAAAATGTTGTAAATCATGAAACTTCCTGGAGATTCAATCCTCAATTTGAAAATCCCCGTTTATGGAGCGATCACCATTAGGTAACGATTTACTCTAGTATCACAAGCTTGCTGGTGCGGCCATGTCTAAATTGCTTCCACTTTACCCGTTCCCTTTTTACTCTAAGCCGCTCCATTCAAATGCTTCGGGCCAACTGATCACGAATCGTCGATTTTCTCGAATTAGAAAAGGGGAAGGAAAAAAGGAATTACCACCAAAAGGGAATTCGCGTGCCGTCACGAACCTGAGTTAATATCTACTTGATGTCAATGGGCGCCTCGTTTTCCGACCGGGCAAAGAGCACAAAGACCAACTATCAGGGGAAATTCAATCATTGTAGGTAGGTATAATTGGAAGATCGCACTGTTGGAGGAAGCATTCTTCTTGTATTTTTGAATCTGGGAATCTTCGAGTATAACAAGAAAGAGAGGACCGAATTGAGGATGGAAACATTTCGCATCCCTTTTCCCAAACTTCTCAAAAACCGCGAACCAAGTAACTTGAACCTTACCTCTCCGTAACAATAATTCTCCTTCAAATCGCCTCTGGGGGCACT
The DNA here is from genome assembly GCA_019603395.1 of Cyrtorhinus lividipennis. Lineage (NCBI taxonomy): Eukaryota > Metazoa > Arthropoda > Insecta > Hemiptera > Miridae > Cyrtorhinus > Cyrtorhinus lividipennis. The sequence goes on along the minus strand of CM033998.1, from coordinate 10,267,262 downwards.
CTCGCAGGGCGGCAAGTCTCTTTAGACCAGGAGGAGTAATTTATTCTTGTCCTCCATTTCAATTCATTTCGTCTATTCTCCCCTTTTCCGAAAAACGGTAAATCCAACCAACTGGGAACACAGAGAAGAAGCTAGGTTTTGATTCCGCCTCCCAAACCGATGGTGGTGTTGAGACTTTAGAATTTCCTTTCTTGTATAATACTTTTAAATTTAATAAAGGCTATTTTAGTTCTATTGTTAATAATATTGTAGATTCTTCAGAGAAAGCAAAGTTATTAACAAAATAATTTCCAATGTAAACGCATTAATGATGTTTATGTGACTCTTGTGACCTAGTTTTTTTGAGACATTGTATGTACTTGCTGGGCATTTGTAAAGTGGCTGAATTCCTGTTGTATAGGTCCAAGTTACCTGAAACGACAATAAATTAATTTAAATTTAATTGACTTCAGAGTTTCAAGAAGAAGAAGATAACAATTTTATGTTGGTGGAGAAGAATTTTATTACGTATGAAAGTTCGGCTGAATAGGCGTAGTCATCAAGAACCTTTTCACTGTATCAATCTCATTCGATGAGAACTGAATAGTTAGGCCGCGTATCGCCGGTTTGTACTTAGTAAAGGCCAGCATTGTGTGAGTATTGTATTAAATAATGGAGGTAAAGACACCTCTGAGAATATAGTAAAAACAGTGGTTTCAGGAACAGAATTCTCAAAAAGTGTTTACAGTAGAGAAGTAATAACTTGAACCTGTGACCCAGTAAGCGTTGCTCACCCGAATGCTTCACTTGGTACTAGCCCAGCTGGAATTGAATTAGAAGGTCTCACAATTATAACGGGCCATCAATGTTGAGTCATGTCATGTCTGCCCACCCCAGCATCAATTTCCAAAGGGTTAAAGGGGAAAGGTAATTAGAGGATTGGACATGGCGGAGGCCTTGGCCGCGTAGTGGGGCGAAGGGATGTAAACCGAGGCTTGTCGTCGAAATATCATTAGTTAATGCGGCCCATACAGTGGGTTCCTACCTTCACAATTACATACGCTTCCTCAACGTGGAGCAGAAACCTTTGTGATATTTGTCGCAGAACAAGGTTAGGGCGATGCCCAATGGATCCCACAATTCATTGTTGACAATGGACAGCACCATATGGGCAGATCCTTTGTTGAGGTGGACAAGAGAAATCATATAGTATCATACAACAGTAAATTTATGGGCTGTCTTATACATCAAGAACAAGGTCCCAATCAGGATCGGATCCGTCAGTGGGCGAATCTTCATTTAGGGTGTGAAAATGGGCTGATAATCCCAACTCCGATGAGAATTTATTTCTGATGTCAATTGATCGTCTGATTTCCTCTTACGTACCAACGGGCCCAAGATCACCGTACCTCATGGGACAAATTTCAATAGTATTATCCACGTATTTTTACTTCGGGGGCGAGATCATATTACACACCACTGATACGAGTATTTCCCTCTTTTATGAGGAAATCTTCACTCAATCGGCGTACTATGGAGCCTCCGACTGCCGGTGCTCTTTCGAATGGAAAACGTTTAAGAGTTAATGCATTAATTTCGGGTTTCCTGGGGATTTCCTCCCGGGTGGGTTTGAGCCTCTCATCCCTCGGAATTCCTTCATACATTTATAAACGATCTCCTCGACCGCAGCCATATTAATAATTGCACTGCTCAGCCCCACCCCTCATCACAACCATCCTGTCCCTTGATAACGCTCATGCTCTCTCTCCCTCAGAAACCCGTCATGAAAAGCGTTTTCCCCGAACCCTTTTTCGAAATGAACGCGGTTTCGAATGGAGGGAGTTCCGAAGCAGCTTTTCAAACAGAATTTCTCGCTCCGGCGGTGGTTGGACGGTGATATATTTTCGATTATGATGGATTGAGCCTCGAAGATTCACGTGGGTGAGGAGCTTTCCACGTCACCCTCCCTTTTAGTCGCGTACTCATCTTCTCTAGCGGATTCCTGAAAGATAACTCATCTTCGTCTTTATTGAACAATGAATGTGTTTTCTGTCTATTCGTGGAGAATAAAGCTCTGCGTATGGGCAAATTAAGAACAAACATGGAGAATTAGCTCTTTCGTGAATAACAGAGATTCTGAGCTTAACATTCCAGCCAATCAACTATCAAGCAAAACGGTTGCCTTTTCAGTTGTGGTAGGAAATCCTTTCTATGTTGCGAACAAGAACGAAATCAAGGCTGCACAATACAATCGACGCACTTATTTACTGTGATGGTCGATGACGAACAAGTAATTCCAACCTTTCATAATGATAAGTTCGACCCCAAGAATACAAGCGACCAGAAATAGGCGTCGTTATTCGCGTCTCGAATATATACTTATTTGTGGAATAACAGAGTTGCATATTTTTTTATTCAATAACAATTTACATCAGGTACTTTATGGTTGATGCAGCCTGAAAAGCCGTGAATCAGAGGGAGAGAGTTTAGGGGTGACTCATGACCTTTGGTGCCCTCGAACAGCTTTCAGACCTAATCCTCCATCACTTCGCCAGACAGAGCCGGCTCTCTTCCTTGAGCGTCATAATTTATCTTGCTGCTAGTTCACCCGTACCCACAATTCCCAGGCCAAGATAATGTAATTCAGGCACCATTATATTGCGCTTCACTTTTCGCGTGCTTGATAAATTTAAATAAAATAATCGCTATCGTACAATCCTGCAAAACACGAGTTTTCATGTTGTAGTACGTTACCTACCTTCATTAATTGATACTACCTATCTAGTGAACAGCGAAAAGTAATTGTAGGACAAAGCAGATTTTCACAACGAATTAAGACAAACAAATTATAAAAATTTAGTGGTACTAACATAGGTCTTAATGTGTGCAGACCGGCAAATCCCCAAACGTCAGCGGAAACAATCTATTATCATCAGGACGTCAGTTAATCACGATTGATTCCAAATAAGGAGGTGAAAATAGGGAAAACCGTGACGGTGACGGGAGAAGACATTTAGGCCTCATGTGCGACCAACGTTAGAGTTTACCAAGAGGTCGGACGGATGTCACTATGTAATAGCGTCTCCACGGCGAGGCATCCTCAGCTACTTATTATTGGCTGCGTTATTTGAAAGCTCCCTTTGATGTACCGTACGTGACAGGCGATCTATAATCACTGTTGGTCTGCCCCTGTATACAATCGTCAGATTGAACATGAAACCGATAAGGGGCTGTCGTAAGTTGTGCGCGTTCAGAGATTTGCACGGGTTCACAAGACTCAGCATACAGCGTTTCAATTCCTTAGTATAGATTGACGAGCCAGCAGGGACATACAAATATTTTCTACCTCACCAAGTAAAGACGCAACCCATGGTTTTCTGAAGGTACCAGCCCAAATCAATACAGAAGAAATCAATCAAAGAAAAACAAAAAATCAATTTAAAGAGATACTTTCCTTAAATCAGTCCTTAAATACTCTTAAGGAAAATTGGAGGATACAGAATTGCTATTCTCTCACATTGCACCTGATTCATGTTGAGGACCAACACTCATTCCTTCAACTCATTTCTTCCCTGAGTAGTGAAAGAACATAGCTCTGGCAGAGAAATGGAGGACAAATTGGGGAATAGCCTCAGGTTTCTTTTTCTTGAACCAACAGATCAACAAAGTTCCCTCCAGGATTACACCTTCTGTTCCTGCGGCAAACAGCTTTACTGACTTATAGCCACTAAGGCGGTAGATCATCCTTCCAGCGATAATAAATAATCCTACGGATAGCCGGCCATTTATCTTGTAAGTTTGTGGTTCAATCCCCCTACTGACTTTTTAATGTTAATATGTTGGCAGAGATCGAAGGTGAGTCGCGATACTTGAAAATGTCAAGAGGGTGGATGTGCAGTGGTTTCATTATTTAATTACAGAAAATAATACGGAATGTAATTTCAAAGAAACAAATAATGCTATCAGAGAAACAATGGCAGCACGACCGAATATATAAACAATTCAGCCTTTACAAACGGCTTCGTACGTAGACTCCCGTACGAAGTATATCAAACGCCCTGTAGGCTCAGGTTAATTCGACGAGGAACAGTGAAATGGACAGCTTGTCAATATTCCAAACGGCACCCCGGTCACAAGAGAATAGCTGGCACATTGCTAAATCGTTCAAAAATGCTGATATGTATCAGTTACAGAGATGAAAAAAACGACGGAGGAAAGAGAAGAGGACGCAATAAAAATGAGAACCCGTCAAAAATATTGAAATGGATGGAAGGCAACAGACAACATTTAATTAAACAACTTTACTAATATGAATTAATCCATCAGAAGATGTATAATTCATCATTGTGCGAGCAACTGGAAAAAGGTACGTCGAGAAGAATTCAGATGGGATTTGGGCGGAGGCGGGGAAAAAAGTAAATGATAACAAACTGGGAATGAATGTGTACATTGAGTGATGAAACTGAAAAAGAGCGGAGGAAAGATAATATATTGTTTGAGACTGGAGTTTCCGTTCCCATTTCTGCGACCCCGCGGGTTCTTGCTGTCGTGGCTTTTCTGTGAAGTAATTCCAATTCCAAACGCTTTTGACATAGAAGCTACTCGAATAAAAAAAACGTTGAATTTGTTATTCAGAGCTCAAAAAATTAAAGAAAAAAAGGGAAGGTACTAGTAACAGTGGAACCGCAGAATATGGACAAAACAAAACGTTCATGTTCCTGAAGAAACTCTTCATTTTTAAATTTCTATAAATAAGATCTTGGAAAGTGCAGAGTTGCAAAGGAACTAATTAAAATTATTTTTACAAGAGTCGACGCTTTGGTGCCAACGGTATTCACAAAAAGAGATCGTAATTGGCAGTTAGAAAGGTGTGGTTAAAGACTGAAAAAAGGGCATACTTGTATACGCTTGTTTTCTTCTCAAGATTTTACATAATTCAAGTTCTCTTAATAAGCTGAAGGTTGAACTGCTCTAGTTGTTTGGATTTTCAACAGCTTCATTCATTTTTGTGAACGAAAAATGACAAGGATTCTTCAATTAGCGTTTATTTTAAAAAGACTAAATTTGTTCCGTAAATTTCGTTAAAAAGTGGCTAATTAGTTGTATGAGTATATGTGCTAAATGATGTTGGAAAGTTGAGAGCGGATTAGATTTTTGTAACCTGATGGGAATCTTCACATTGCATCTATCATTGAAACAAGAAACTGCTGTAGACATCATTCGATTAAAAAGCATCATGACACAATCCTCCTAATGCACACATTTCTCTTAATTTACACCTGCAAACAGGATCTTTGGTGAAGGTTTAACTTGGAGCACAGCCAGATCTGGTGGTAGATCCTCTCGTATTACTTCGCCTCGTTGCAGACTCAACTAATGTGAAATAGTGGCGAGAGGTTTAGAATACTTAATCCCCTTCTCAAGCCACTTTTCCTCGCTTACCAAGCCCCCAGCACAGCTCTTCTGCACCGCTCAATTAACCAGGCGTAAATCTAATGATGTCATCAATGTTTCATATACCTACGTCATAGGTTCACCACCTTGGATATAAGTTTCCTTCTCATTTTCACCTTAGTCCTGCCTCATCAATAACTCATCAGACCTGCAACCTTTTCGTTAACCGTTCATAGAAGGGTCGTCAGATAGAGAAAACTCGTTCAAGAATCGTGCTCCACGTCCACTACACATCGATAGGAAGGTACAAAGTAACTTTGATCGTCGATAAAGATGCGGAACAATATGTATTCCAGTGAGTTTATTCCGTCTCTTAAGATTACATTTAAAAAAAAAAAAACTGAATATTATACTGTAACGGGGCGGCAGATTCCAAGCGCCCCGTCAAGAAACTTCGGCGGCGGGGGACGGATCGACCCCTCTCCCCTCCAAGCGCCTGACCCCAGCTGGGCGGAAGGCGTGTCCTCATTGGATTGGTTAGGCGATGGGCGGCGCGAGACACCCAGGGAGGAGTAGGAGGGGAAGGCGACTTGACGAGCGGACTGGGAGAAGGAACATCAGGCAGTCGTGTACGAACTCAAGTGAAACGAGGTTGGCCTGAAACGAGGTTGGCCCCCCCTGCTCGCCATAATCTCGAGAGGACGAGGCGAGGCAGGGGCGGGGCGGAACAACCTGTTTCGGGGCGGAACAAGCGGGGCGGAACAACCTGTTTCGGGGCGGAACAACCTGTTCCGGGGCGGAACAACCTGTTCCGGGGCGGAACAACCTGTTCCGGGGCGGAACAACCGAAGCGGAACAACCTGTTTCGAAGCGAAACACTGAAGCGGAACAACTGAGTCGTGTCCGAACTCAAGTGAAGGAAAGTTGGAATCCCCGTTCGCCGTAATCCCGTGAGGACAAGGCGGAACGAAGTGAAGTGAAGCGGAACATCGAAGCGGAACAACCGACGCGTAGCAAATCAACCCCTTGTGAAGCCGGTGTTGTGAAAGTGACCTGAGGGAACAAGTGTATCGTGGTTCCTTCAGGGTGAGAACTCGGGAATTGGGAGATCAGCCAATTCCTCTCCCGTAACAGTGGGCCCTTATACGAACTGAAAATCCCCCGTCGGACCCGAGTGTTGATCCGTTCGCGCCCGATTCGACGGCCAATAGTCCAGGTTACCCACGCACCGCCAGTCGTCGGACCTCCGTCGGAAAGAGTCTCGCCTCCTCCGGCCTGGACGGCGTTCCCCTGACCGAAGCCGAGCAGCGAAGAGAACATCACCCTGTTGTCTCCATCCGAAGGAGTTGGTGCACGTAAGTGGCGAAATAACTCTGTCTCGTACCCTCGCAACGCGAAAGTCGAATCTTTAAATCTGGCCCAAGCCCTGACGTTTAGTCACCAGAAAGCTGATCATAGAATTATACATTGTAACCGTATTATTTAGTATTTTGTCGTGCGTTAGGAAAAGAGAAAGGAATTAGGGGAGGACATTAGTAAATCACTTTCATTTTGCCGTTATTCAAATCAAACATTCCTGAGCCTTCAGCTACCTCGTAAATTCATTTGGCCCTCAGCCCTTCACTTCTGCCTACTCAATAATTAGATTACGTAATAGTCAATATCCTTCTCGGCCGAGACATTCCGTATTTCATATTTCTGTCAATTGCGTTTATTATAAGCCAATATTGAACCCTTGTCTTTCAATCACGAAACCCCATTCCTCAGAGCTTGGTAAATTCAGGTGTACTTGGCGTCTATGACCGACCATTGCCGACATTCCGGACGGTAAGTGAAAGTCTTTAGTCTCCCACTAATTTATTCGCCTAGGTCTATTTTTGGATCCCTAGCCCGTTACGTGAAAACGACGGGTTACATCTTTTGGTGGCAGCGGTGGGATTTTTCAGAAATCTCGATTTCTGTCGTATCCACAACAAGTGATCTTGACCAGGTGAATATTGGTGAGAAAAAGCTCTGAAGGAATTGGGTCGCGTTCTATAATCTTGAAATTCAAACTGTGCTAGTTGTAGATTCCGAAATTTAAAATTGTAAGAAACAAACAAATCGGCCCGAGTGTGAGGAAGCGAGTGAGGAGTCAATTGACTTCAAATCCGTGTCTAGGATTTTTCTTTCCAAAAATCGAAATTTAGATACTGGCTCATTTATTTAGTAGCATCACTCTCACTGTAGCCCTCTGTTCCGGGACTGTTCCGGGGCTTGTTCCGAGGCCCTCTGTTCCGAGACTGTTCCGGGACTGTTCCGGGGCTTGTTCCGAGGCCCTCTGTTCCGAGACTGTTCCGGGACTGTTCCGGGGCTTGTTCCGAGGCCCTCTGTTCCGAGACTGTTCCGGGACTGTTCCGAAACTTGTCCCGAGGCCTTCTGTTCCGAGACTGTTCCGGGGCTTGTTCCGAGGCCCTCTGTTCCGAGACTGTTCCGGGACTGTTCCGGGGCTTGTTCCGAGGCCCTCTGTTCCGAGACTGTTCCGGGACTGTTCCGAGACTTGTCCCGAGGCCTTCTGTTCCGAGATTGTTCCGAGGCCCTCTGTTCCGGGACTGTTCCGAAACTTGTCCCGAGGCCCTCTGTTCCGGGACTGTTCCGAAACTTGTCCCGAGGCCTTCTGTTCCGGGACTGTTCCGAAACTTGTCCCGAGGCCTTCTGTTCCGAGACTGTTCCGAGGCCCTCTGTTCCGGGACTGTTCCGGGAGCCCTCAGCTCCAATTGACATCCCGATTCCAGACCCGTCATAGCTCTTACCAACTGGGAAGTCCTTTCTCGATTCGTGGGGAAATTATCGGTCCTTGGTGCGCAAGAAAGTGATCTATCGGTTCTATAATTCTTTTTATTTAGTTTTTTTTATTCAACAAGTGAGTTCGCGACCATGCACCAAAACAGCAGCCCATCAGTCGAGGGCGAAGCCATGATGAACGCCGTGACGGAAGCAATGAACAAACTGGGCGCCTTTTTCCGTGAGCCTGCTGCCTCCGGCATTCCGCGGTCGTTGTTCATGGAAGTCGACACATGGAACCCTGATGAGCCGGATGCTATCACGGCATCCGTGTTCTTCCAGGAGGTGGAGCAAGCAACCCAAGAGTTTGACGAACACAGGAGACTACGATTCCTTCGTACCCGCCTGAAAGGTGGAGCCAAGCGATTCCTCCAGGATGGTCTTGGCGAAACCCCATACACGACAGTGAAGAAGGCCATACTGGCATGGTATGGCGAGGAAAGTCCCGAGAAGGCAACCATACGACTCTGGACAGCCCAGAGAGACCCCGACGAGTCCATCCGACGGTTCGCAGAACGACTTCTGGCCACGGCACGATCGGCTGTCCGAACTGAACCCAACCTGAACGATGCTCAACGTCGGGAATGGACAAGACGAAAGGCACTCAGCGCTTTTGTCCGCGGACAACCGAAAGAACTCCATCTCTACTTGCAGGGTAACCCTCCGGACACCTTGGAGGAGGCAGTGGAGCGGGCTGAGGGATGGGAGGACGTAATGAGGGCAAAGCAGGACTACGATGCTCGATGGGACATAACTGCTGTCAGTGGATCGAGACCTTCGGAGCCCAAGAAATGCTACTCTTGCGGAGAACCAGGGCATTTTGCAGCAAACTGCCTGCAAAAACCCAGAAGCCCACTTCGTTACCCAAACAAACCGGCCACGTTCGGCGATCACCAGTTGATACCGGTGCCGACGAAGTTACCACCGACCGTCCCAGTGCTGCCCTGTATGTACTGTGGTGATCTTTCCCACTTTCCAGTGAGTTGCCCCCACGGACTCTACGCGGCCTTGTTCTGCAATTTCTGTGGATCCCGTGACCATCTGGAGGCTGATTGCCTTAAGAAGAAGAAGACCCTGCCCATCTCAAATCCGCGAATGCACCAGGTCAGAAACATCAGCACGACCCAGGAAACCCAAGCCAATCTCACGACAAATAATGAGGACGAACCAATCGTCGAAGTCCGCGGAGACGAGCTGGTGTCCTACCAGACCGCTGTGAATGGTGTCATGATGCCCATGATACTGATCACCGCCGGCTTGGGGAAGGAATCCCGGCGAATGGTCGTGGATACTGGTGCTGCAGTGTCTGTCCTATCAAGACCTGTGCCTGGCATTGACATCCGCCCAACAACGATGGAGCTATGGGGTGCCGACGGACAACCACTGCCCGTGCTAGGGATCCAGGATGTACGTACCACCATCGGTCCGGTTACGATTACGCACGCGTTCTGTGTCTTCCAACGACCTGACTCCGGTTTGGATCTGATTGGACTGGACCTCCTGAGGAAATTACCCCTTGGCATACGCCCGGATATCGGCGTAGTGGAAATGAAGGAACCCGCCACGGGGAAGATGATCTCCATTGGCGTGGTCGCCACTGACCCGGACCTCCTCAGGCACATCCGTCAACTAAAGGACGACAGGATGGCGCAAAAAGCCCAGGAAACCGCCCGAGCCACGAAACCCGACACCGACAACAACCGCCAGGGCGGGCCAACAGCCGCTCCAACATCTGCCGAGGCCTCCGAACCTAGCGTCGACGACAACTACCAAGGCCAATTGACCACCGAAACAGCACCACCCAGAAAGCAGCCGGTGGTACACCCTCCGATGTCCGATGTAGCAGAATTCCCAATTGAGATCTGGGACAATCCTCCTTCAACCTCTGAATTGGAGTGCCAAGTGCATCAGCATCTGACTCATCTGGCAGGACCCGACTACCAATTGGTCAAGGACTGCCTGACGCAGAAGTTGCATCTCTTCGAGAAGCCCGGGAGGGAGGGTTGTTCCCTGCAGGTGGCTCACGACATTGACACCGGAAGCGCGAGCCCCACGGCCAGAAAGCCCTATCCAGTGGCGCATGCTCTGAGAGGCTTCGTGGAAGACCAAGTCTACTCCTTGCTGGCCGACGGTGTTATTGTGCCATCCAAAAGCCCCTGGAACGCTCCAGTAGTCATCGCCAAGAAGAAGACCCCTCCCGGTGAGCCACAGCAGTACCGATTCTGCATTGACTATCGGGAAATAAATGCCAAGACCAAGGGTAACAAGTACCCTATCCCTCGTTTGCAGGAAACCCTGGCCATGATGGGTCGTAGTAAGATCTTTACAACCCTGGACCTGACTATGGGATATCACCAGATACCCGTCAGTCCCGAATCAAGGGAAAAGACCGCGTTCACGGCACTCAATCGTCACTTCGAGTATGTGCGCATGCCCTTCGGGCTTAAAAATGCCCCGGCAACCTTCCAAGCCGCCATGAATGACGTACTCGACGGACTGCTGGGTGACGGTTGTCTCATATACCTCGACGATGTCATCATCTTCACTGAGGATCTGCAGTCACATGTTAACATCTTGCGAGCCGTTCTGGAGAGATTTGAAGAGACTGGATTCCGCCTTAATCTCAAGAAGTGCTCGTTCCTGAGGTCTCGCGTCAACTTCCTGGGCCATGTTATCACGTCAGAAGGAATCGAGATGGAGTCAGAAAAGGTCAAAGCCATAGGAGAATACCCTCCGCCGACGAGCGTTCGCGAGCTCCGATCCTTCTTGGGACTGGCCGGTTTTTACCGCCGTTTCATCGAGCACTACTCGGAAATGAGCGCCCCTCTCACCAAACTCTTGAGGAAAAACCGGGAGTACAGCTGGGGTGAAGAGCAGCAGAGCGCGTTTGACCGACTCAAGCAAGCACTCATGACCCAACCCGTGCTCGCCTATCCGGACTTTGACAAGCCATTTATCCTGTCCACGGACGCATCAGGAACCGCTATGGGAGCAGTACTAGCCCAGGAACATCAGGGGCAGGAGCGACCGGTCGCTTACGCAAGTCGCGCCCTCAACGATGCTGAGACACGTTACTCCACCACCGAGCGTGAGCTCCTTGCTGTAGTCTGGGGCGTGACGCATTTCCAGCAATTCCTGCTCGGGAAGAAGTTCGTCCTGAGGACCGACCACGCAGCACTCACGGCAGCCATGAATCTACGCGATCCAACTTCGCGCATCGGACGATGGATCCTCCGGCTGACGGAGTACGAGTATGAGGCGCAGTACCGCCCCGGATCGCAGATGGCTCATGTCGACGGCCTGAGTCGTGTTCCCGTTGGCGCCATCATACTAAGTATGCCGAAGGAACTTCTGATGGCAGCCCAATCCTTGGACCCCTGGATCTCCACCCTGACGGCTGATCCAGAGAAGTATCAACTAAAGGAGGAGGAAGGAGTCTGGAGGAAGGAGGTCGATGTGGATGGCCAGCGGATCACGGTGCCACTGATCCCATCCACCATGCGGCGCTGGTTCCTGACCAATTGTCATCAACATCAGTGGGCCGGGCACCCTGGCATAGAAACAACCACCCGTGTCGCTAGGCGGTACGGGTACTGGAAGAAGATGGTACGTGACGTCCGAGAGTTCGTCCAGAAATGCCAGGAGTGCCAGGAGAGGAACACTCCCCAAAATTTGACACCACCAATCCAGAAACCCGATATACCGACCCGAATTGGTCAAATTGTCGGTATTGACTTTGTTGGGCCTCTACCTGGTCGAGGGGGTACCAAATACATCCTGACGGTAATCGATCAGTTCTCCAAGTACGCAGAGGCTTATGTCACCAAGGATTGCACAGCAGTAACAACCGCTCGCGTATTGACCACAAAGTACTTACCAACCCATGGTGCACCTGAGAGGCTCGTCTCTGACCGAGGCGCCGCCTTCATTTCTGGGGTCGTCAAGGAGCTCTGCGATACCTGGGAGATACGCCACGTCCACAACCTCCGCTTACCACCCACAGGCCAACGGAGTATGTGAGCGATTCCATCGCACCCTGGCAAACCTGGTGGCGAAACTGAGACGCAAAACCCGGGACTGGGGAAGCCGCCTTGCCTTTGGCACTAGCTGCCTACCGCAGCCTTCCCCACTGTAGTACGGGCTATTCGCCAAATCACCTGGTTTTCGGACGAGAGCTGAGAATGCCGCACCTAACCGAAATCAGCATAAAACGGGAAGCAACATCGCCCTTGAAGGATCAACACCAGGAAATGGTGCGTTACCTTCTCAACGATCTATTGTGAAAACGAAAACCAAAACCGAATATCATCTTTAAACACGGTACTCTCGTGCGCGCAATCTCGTTTCCTATCGTTTCCGAGTTCGCGCTAAACATACCTACTCGACTTCTGAAGATCCTCCAGTACCGGTACTTCGCATCGTCCTCGTGTCGACTACGTCGCAAAGAGTAACTACCCATATTCCTTTCCTCCTATTCCATTCCTTCCTCATCCTAGATATAATAATCAAGTAAATCTGGTCCTTCGGAAAACCGCAAGTCATAAATCACCCACCCTTTTCTCGGCTCCTTCAGAGCCTCTCTCATCAACGTATTAACCTTCAAACAATACATTACTGGACACAACTTTGCACCTATCTCTACGTACTGACATACGGACTAACGAAAGCGCTAGAAACAGAAGACATATCCTCCAACCTAGGACTGCTACCAATACGTCTCGGCCCCCCAAAAGGATAACATACTACCATACCATAACGCACTACTATCAACTCGACGGAATTCTCAATCAAGTCAAACAACTTGAAGCCCACGTCGACGAAATTACGGACATCGTTAAAGACGATGAGGAAGTCCAACGAATAGTCTACCCTCGAAGCAGTTAGTAAATCACATGCTAACCCTAGTGGAAGAAAAATTCTTTGAGTCAACCATACACCGGCGCCTCAACGCGGGACTTCTAAACGGACTAGGATCTGTTATAAAGTTCGTAACTGGCAACCTAGACGCCAATGACGAAGACAAATCAATAGAATTATCCAACACCTTCAATTCAACCAGAGATCTTGTCTCAACAAATTAACCACCACTATTCGGTTAATGACAGTTAATAGAAGAGTTCGACTCCACTGTGGATAATATTAATCATAACCACGACACCCTAGCGAAAGAAATCGAGCGTCTAAGGGAACTAAGTTTCCTTTGCTACCCACGTCAAACAAGTGGAAGATGCCCTTGAGCACAACCAACTGCTCATTCAGTCGCTGCTAGATTTAGTCCAGATATCGACAATTCTATCACCTTCTGCAAACTAGGAAAAATGCACCCCAGTATCGTTAAACCTCAGGTACTGCTATCGTCCCTCCATAACCTGAAATCTTTCTATGGCAATCAACTGCCCGACTTTGAAGGCGAACACTGTGGGAAATCCAAACCCACATCAAGATCAAGTGCTTTATCAGTACCGACGAGATAGTATATTTCCTAGACGTACCCATACTCCATCCGGACAGTTACGACTTACTCCTCCTACAGCCCATTCCGACCACGACTTTAGACACAGAAAAGTACTATACCATAATCCCATCCACAAGATACGCCTTGAAATCCCAGTAACCTCTGAATAGTATTTTCGAACCAAGAGTGTGAACCAGGCCTTAGCTCATACTTATGCCCGAATACCGTTCAGCTATCCGCCGAATATCATTGCGAACTGGACATCCTCCTAAAGGGTGTGAATGACGCTGCGATACTGTCCAACTAAATTAAGTGAATCATGTAGAACTGTTGGAAGAAGCCAAACGTTTATATTTTTGTCTTTCCAAAAAGGGACCAGATCAAAATTGTAGCTCAAGGAAACATAAATCTCGAGAACTTTCGGGAGTTTTCCTTGTCTCCCCGGGCACTAGCACAATCGAATACCGAAACCAATCCTTAATCGCTCCCACAACTTCCACTTGGCATACACCTTCCCTAGTAAAATTCATAAAATCACTGAAAGAGGTCAACACTGAACCCCGACTAGAAATTAGTTAAAAACCTGAAACACTTTAGCACTCCGGCAATCTCCATCTCTACCTAAGGAACTATTGTTAACTTTATTACCCCAGCTTTTGGACTATCCTTTTGTATTTAATTGTATTCTCATTTTTCACATTCTCCGCATACCGAATATACAAATATAGCCAGATTCCCAAAACATTAGAAATGATGTAGCCTAAGAATTGCGTGTCAACACCCTGTACTTGTGTCTGTATAACTGATTTCATCAAATGCTATGATTAATTTGTAATTTCGAATATTAACTTAGAATTTTGTAATCGCATAATTAATTTGTAATTTTTTTTCCCTTGAATTTTGTAAACGTACAATTAGTATGTAATTCTGAATTTGATCAAACCTTGTAATTAATTTATAATTCAAACAATTTTTGATTCTTCCCGAAATTTGATTCTAAGGGGGGAAGCGTTACGTATTGTCTCGCCTCCTTCCTGCTTAGATCAGCAGTTGACTCTATATAAGCACCGCGCCGACCTCCGGCCGGCAGTCTTCGTTCACTCGTGCTGAGAGCAAGTTACGCGCCCTTTTGCGACCGTGTCATTTCCATCTCAATATTGTACTGTGTAGAGTCACTTAATCGATTTTAAAATAAACGTTTTAAAAAAAGGCAAGTTGAATCCGAAGAACCATAATTTGAATACTAAAGAAGAGTCCAATATTTTTTTCGAGGAATTGACCAATGTTTTGCATTTGGTTACACGAAACTTTCATGCGTATAGGTTGGTGCTGATCGGCGATTGGAACGCTAGAATAGGAGATTTGAATCAAGGCGACGATATGATGTTTCAAGATACCGCTTTCTCACCGCATAGAAGGTCCAAAGATTCAAAAGTTGACAAGGTTGATCGCCAGTTGGTAGCAACTATGGAAGAAAATGGCTTCATCGTGTCAATGGTCGAACAGAAGCGATAGCGAGGGAAGCACAGTTTTTTGGGACCGCAGGGACAGAGCACCATTGATTTGTGCTGGGTTAACGAATTTGCGTTGTCGTGTGCTCTGAACTTCTCGATCTCAAATGAACTTGGCATCGTGACTGACCACGCAGAATGCTCCCTCACACTGAGTACTGAACACGGAGCGTCGAATTCCCAGGGTGGCGTCAGGGGCAAAGTTGAAGGAACTTTGGTGAAATGGATCCTAAAAACTGATAGTTTTCAAAAACTGTCTAAAGAGAATTGGACGGCTGAACGTCCGGAAGACGTGGAACAGGATTTCGAAAAGTTTCAGTCCGAAATCCTTGCAGTCTTGAAGAACATGGGATTTACAAAGTCTTTTGCACGACACCCACTCCGCGTGCAGACGCAACCCATGGTTAATGAGGAATGTCGTAAATCGTGGGCGCAGTAAAGCTGGCTTACAGAAGTGGAGTAAAAAAGGAAAGCAATATATCTATGTATTTGGAAACCAAAAAACGATACGTATCAAAGCTGAAGTACGAAAAAAAGCAATACTACGAAAAATGCAGGGAGGATTTGGGCAACGTGAAAAACGCTAAAGAGTTCTGGACAGCTGTTGAAAGGCTGAAAAAAAGAAACGCTTCCCCTTCGGATGTATCATTGGAGCAGTGGGAGAAATTCTTGAGCAATACTTGCGTCCCTGGGCCCACCTCGTTTTCTATGAACACAGACTCCGATGTAATTTCCCCCATTGAACGAACCCACCTTCGCTGAGGTTCAAGGAGTGCTACATAGTCTGAAGAAAAATAAAGCTGCAGGTTGGGACCACATTCCAAATGAAGTTTGGACGCACCTGCCGTCGGAAGCCACTGAAGTAATTGTCTCCATTTTCAATAATATCTTACTCGAGAGGCGGGTCCCGACTAACTGGGGGAGGGTCCTCATCCAGATGATACCGAAGACGGCGGACAAAAGTGACGTAAAAAAGCACCACCCCATTGCACTTGTGAACACAATAGTCAAGGTATTCACGCAGTGTATAAGCAGTAGATTGACGGAGTGGGCGGAGACAAATGGAGTTATCCCAGAAAGTCAGGCGGGCTTCAGAAGGGGAAGGGGCTGCAGGGACAACATTTTCGTTCTGACCTCGCTAATTTCCCTAAACTTGCAGAATATCAAGGGAACCCTCTTCTGTGGGTTTATCGACTACCGAAAACGCTTTTGGCTCACTCCCTCATGAACTGCTCTGG